>JAWQRN010000668.1:0-27357 GCA_033557685.1 Sperchopsis tessellata | reverse complement strand
TATATGTAAATGGCAATGTTGATGCAAATGTTAAATCCCCTTTTTATTACCCGCATCCGTTAAAAACACGTGCACATTTTCGACGTTTAAAAAACAACGTGATTTGGTAGAACTCGTGTTGTTTTCTTTTAATAACAATGCGTCATACTGAAGGATGTTATTGAAAGTTAGAGAAATGCTTTCATTGAATCTTCTAGACATTCAATGCATTGTCTACCCCACGACGAAAATCCTCAATCAAAGTTTGCATATCTGATAACACGTACAAGTTCATGGCTGGTAAGCTTCAAAATGGTTCCAAATTATCCTAGCTATATGTGAGAGGGTGTTATCATGTTGGACAACCAGGTTGAGTAGCCCCATAATATGTGGCAAACGATAAAATTCCACAATGGTAGTGGGCGGTAATATTGACTACAAAATAAATCTAAATATAACCCGTCGACTATATGGAATGCTTTGCAATTGGAATGTCTTCTTACTCGTGCAAAACTCATATATTCCCAAACAGAGTTAGGAATTGTAACAAAAGACAGCCTCATTCCATTCCGAAGCCGGTCTTTATTTGATTGTAGTTTTTGGTGTTCAACAATGATGGATAAATTAGAATGTTGGTGTTCAGAAAAAAACCCCAAAAGATTTATGTGGTGTAAAATAGATTAAAGTTGTTATTGCTGTGTATAAATAATGTTTAAAACTTGCAAACTTGACTTTTTAAAACTTTATTTATAAAGATTTACAATACTTTACAGATTTAAACTACAATTTTATCTAAGGTAGATAGCTTGGTTGGTACAGGACATGTTTAAGCCATGTTACAATGAACATTAAAGACGATTGTCATGTTACAACGAACCAACCTTCAAGTAATGTACTCACACACTGATTAATGTTGCAACAGACAGCTCTCTTTTATATTGTGTCGTTATCTCTAGGAGATTATTGCTTATTCTGCATAATTTATACAAGGAACTGATTCAAGACCAATAAATTGAAGCCGAACAAGGATATGACTCTTACTATCAGCTTTCTTCAGATGAAAACTATGCGGACCATGTATGATATTGGATATAGACTCAATATACCTATCACTTTTAAATCCCAACAAATATGCCACTGATACTGTTCTTAGTTAACTTGATTCAGTATGGTTTTTATTATGAAGCAAGAGTGCTTTTAGGCTGATAGGTATATGCTCCATATTAAGCTCATTAATTAAACCATCAATATCATAACAGACGCATAGCGATCCTTCCATTTTATTAAAACTTGAAAATGTTATATTGCGTTTTCGGTAAAGTGAAACATTTGCATTTTTATCTAACGGGTTGAAGTCTGGAACCAAGAAGGTCAGATTTTTGTTTTGACAAACCCATGTCATGTACCAAATCATTTAATTAATTCTGAATTGTTAAGTGAGGTTAAAATTGTTGGGTCACTACTGGTGTTCTCAGGAAGTTGTGGATCAGATCCTGTTGAATAATTAGAATCACCGGGAAATATAACGTTGTCCAAGTTTAAAGGCGCAATCAGCACCGGTAATTCCTGGCTACGAGGAACTGGCCTTAGTGCAGAATGCAAATTTGGATACTCAATTTTGTCCCTTTGCTTTTTTGAATACCCTTCTGTTTTAGTGATACGAAAGTATCAATCACTTACATGGTCAGTAGGTTCTCTCTACACCATAGCACCAACAGCAAACGGCCTAGAATTTTTCTTGTGATGCATCCACTGCACTAAATTTACGTGACAACTTACACAGCAAACATGAGGGGCCTAACTTTTATCTTGATCTCCAATTTGGCACTTAAAATATAAAAGATAGGCTTTTTTGACTTCCTCGGATATAGATCTAGCCTGTGACTTTAAAATAAATCATCCACATATTTAACAAATTTTATCCGCTGGATTTTTGCTACATAAAAGACTAGAACTTGCCATTTTGTATAAAATATGACAAAAACAAACAAACTAAACTTAAGAGAAAAAAGATAAAAATGCCCTTCGCAAGTTCGTAGAATACTTTGGAAATACCCCCACTACCTCTCGTGGTAATTCTTCCTCCATTGTCTAAAGCCAGGTAAAAATAACTTCAATAATCCCATGATATAAGGGACAAACAGGTATTCGAAAATGGGCCGTGCTAGGCCATTTCTGTGAAAAGGTGTTTTAATAACTACCAAAATGAAACACAAAAAGAGCATTTTCATTAATGTTACAAAAATCATGTCGACTTGTGTAATAAAACCAACGAGCTCGAGACACACGTTCACTTCATATACAATTTACATCCTGTATGAATGTTGTTTCCGGGTGTAAACCATGTAGAGGCTCTGACAAGTGCCGAAGTTTTGTCCACTGTTGAAAGGGATGTTTTCAAAATGAGCTATGTTACTTCAACAAATTAATTCACTGCACTGAATTCATTTGTTGAAGTAACATCACTCGCCTTGAAAATGTCCCTTGCAATAGTGGACGAAACGTTGGCACTTATCAGAGCCTCTATATGGTTTCTACCGGAAAAAACAATCATACAGATAATAACCATGGAAGTCTATTATATTTAATTTACATCCTTCTTGAGCGAAAGGTCCTTTGACATAATATACAGTATATACATATTCTTTATACGAATTTTGTCCTCAAAAGCGTATAAACATTTTGCCCTTTGAACCGTACGTTTACTGTGTTGAATTTATGACCTAATTTTAGTTTGTCGTTTGCCCAATTGATGGTAACTGACATATCCATGTTATTATGCGTTTATGTGTTGTTTTAAATTCTTGACTGAGTTTTAAATACTTTTTATTTTTGTATTATGTATTATGAATACATGCCTTTACACAATTCTTCTGTGAGCATTTCTTATATTTGTCTATTAACAAAAATTGTAAAATTTATATGCCCTTAGTTTGCAAACTATTGGTCATAAAGCAGCAAAATGATCCTTTACAGTTCGGTTGTTCTTTGTTAACATCTTGTGATCCTGACTCTTTGTTCTTGGTCTTCCACGTTCTATAATATCGTAAGATAATGCTTTCACAACAGTTTACTTTTATTGCTGGCAATCTAACCTCTACAAATTTCACTTAGTTGTATAAATTTCACTTGTGTATGTATCTTACGTGAGTTAGTTTATCCAAGCGAACATGAAAAGTCCTAACTGCAAATTACAGTAAAAAAAAACAACTTCTTTGGGTGTTCTCAGTTTTCTATATCACCTATTGTATATTTTACCATTTTTTATTACGACATCTATTACTTCCTTATATACAGTTGTCTAGGTTCAAGTTTTTGTGGATACCAACTGATACAGTCAGCTAGAGGTTTTTATATACAGAGTGCTCAGCAGGAACATAGTATCAGCCCTCTGCGACTATAGATTAATTGCGTCTTGGCATGAATTTCGATTCTCATCGGTTATATTTTATGTTAGAATATTTGTGAAGGTGATATATAAGTAGACTTTGGTCTATCGATATATTGTTGCTGAATTTTTGTATATACTTTTTACCATTACAATTGCTATTAAGAAATTTTGAATAATTTTTTATTAGAAGAGAATATTAATTTCATGTTTTGTATTTTAAAGCTCATTGGTCTCTCAATGGAAAACTGGTACTGGAGAATACCGTATAAGGTGAAGACAACGAAATCAACTGACTCAATTGCAGACCTGAAAACTCCTGACATGAGGTAGGTTCATTACTAAAGTTTTATTAAACATTTTGTTAGAACATTTAACACGTACTCTTTTAAATAGATCACAGATGTGTTCTTAGATATATATTACTTCTTTCCATTTTCTTCTGCCTCTCGTGTTTTCTTTGAGTTGAGAATATTTAGAACCCTTATTTCCTGCTATACATGTTCTACTTCTCTCTTGGTTTTCGTCTTCACTTTTTTCCTTCTATGGTTTTTGTCAATAGCAATTTTGATGTTCTCTCGCTCTCCATTCATGATACATGTCCAATCCACCTAATTCTCTGCGCCTTTCCTACTCCTGTAATATTCACTTGCTTGTATTTCTTCTTCTTCGTCAAACTTGTATGATTTTCATCACTTATTTTCACTGATAATTGGCACCCACTGTGAAATCACTACCTGTTCATGAGATGCACTTTATTTTGGTCTCATTTATCTCTAATCCCATTCCTTCTGCTGCCCTTCCTAGTCATTTTAGTACAAGAAGTAATTACCGCAAGCCTTGTGCTATGATAGCTGCATTGTCCACAAAGGCTAGGCTAGGCTTTGGAGTTTCTCGTGGTTTAATATGTCACATCTATTTATATTGGTTTGCTACATTACTCTTTCAAAACCAATATTAAATAAAATTGATGACAGCGAGTCTCCTTGTCTTATTCCTGTTTTAACTTCAAATTCATCTGACATTTTTTCTTTTACCTTTACGCAGTTGTCTGTACTTTGCGGTATCATTTTATCATGTTTACCACTTTCTGGCTTCCATTTGTTCCAGTGCTTTATACAATTCTGTTCTGTTTAGTCGATCATACGCTTCTTTGAAGTCTATATGTACTATATAGGTTGGTTTTCTATGCTTGTAGCTCTCTGCTTGTGTTTCTTTTAATGTGAAAATTTAATCTACAACACCTCTTGCTTTCTTGAATCTCCTCTGGTATTCACTACCAACACTATCTTCCATTTTTCTCTACCAATTTGTTTGTTATACACAGTGCTAATATTTTATGTTATGTTTAGGACGGACAGCTATGTCTCTATTGCACTCAGTCTTGTTATCCTTTTTAAAAAGAGGACATATCAGGTGTGAATTTTTTCATTTCCATTGCCTCCCACAGTTTCGTCATATCCACCAAATCAATAGCCGATTGCAGCTCCTCGAAGAATATATAAAGTTTTCTTTTGACTTTAGGTATTTTTCTCTCTATATGTGTTTTAAGACTTAAATGTTGGCTCTTCGTCCTTCCCATCTACTGTCATTTTCCTTTGTCCACACTATCCTCAATGAAAATACCATCTACAATTTCTCTCTTTACCCTCTTCATTTCATACAATCATCTCTATTTTTGTTGTGGCTTCTTTGCTGTTCACACTTGTTTAAATTCTTTTCAGCAATATCTCGGACTGCTGATCTTACTCAGTTCTATCTGCAATTTTCATGCCTTTACTTCATCTATCATCACGTCATTAACTACTATATAACCCATATCATATCTCTCATATGTCTAACATAAGTGCTTTCTCCCTCTTCATATCTGTGTATTTGTTCATTCAGATCTATCCATCTTCCACCTGCCAACATTTCTAGAAAAATGTTTCCCTCTACTTTATATGGTGTCGTCATTTGACTAATTTTTTTTCATTACGTCTAATTCTACTACAGTTCTGCTACCTCTGTTTGCTGTTTTGGTATTCAAATCTACTCCTAATATCAGTATTCCTTCTTCGATCTCCATTTTAGATTTAACTTTGACTATATTCCTATGAATTGTAAATATTCTATATTTTCCTTCTTTTAATTCTTTTTTCTGTAGTATTCTGTTCGCTCTTCCTTTTCTGTTCATTATTTTTGCTTATTGACCTTTCCAGATGTATTCAATGGCCATTCCTGTTTCACTTTTTTCCACTTGATTTCCTCCAAAAGCTCGGCGGCCATATCCTAACACAAAGTGTTACATATCATAGGGTATCGTACCCTTTATTTTGGACCTAACATTGCTTTTCTTGTACATATGATGTTTGTACTTTTGTTATAAGTATCAAGAAGGAGAAAGTGGTGTGGAAAAACACAATACAGTTATAAAAAAATACCTTCAATGCAGTTAAACGATCAAATTTATGTTTCATATTGTTGATTCTATTCTATTTCCATTTCATTTGACTGCAAGTGTTGTGGGTCAACTCCATTTGCTTTATCGATATTCCTCAGATCACCTACCGTGCATAAATATTTAGTAGCCAGAAGAATGATCTAATTGTTCTGATTAAAGTAGACAGTTCACTGCCGCCACATGCTAAGCAACTAATAATTTGAAATAAATCTGACATCTATTTTAGCAAGAGATTTTTGGTCAGTTGATGGTAGTTAAGAATGGTGCCATCATGTAGTTAAGAATTTACTGGACGTCGGTTAAGTAGGGCAAGTATCGCTCTGTTTCAGGATGATCATTAAGAAGGATGGCTGTAGATAATTAGTGATGCCCTTGATTCAGTTTCTTTCGGACTGTTCATTTATTAATCTCTGTCTAATATTCACTACCTCCTTCCGGACATATCCATCCGCCAAGTCGGTATAATTCTAATCTTTTGTTGTTCCATCTTGCCTCCTTGTTATGTCTTGATTCGCTCTGAAACTTCCATACACTTTTTACATACTGACTATCTTCTATGTTTCTTATATATTCCTTGTGTTTCATTCAGTTGTTTCTGCCAGAATCAAACAATATTTTAGCTCCACGGGGTTCACTATATGTATTGTATTCTCTCCAATTTATCGTTAAGCTTGTAGTCCCACACAAAAGCATTACTGTACATACAGACCTAAACAGCATTATTGTGGTTTCCAGTTGTTTCTAAATTTCCTGTCACAGATTTCCCATATTGGGCTCATAGCAGTGTCAAATGTTTAGATTTTTCAAATTGTAAAATATCACCTCACCATACCAGTAAATAAATCAAGCCAGTTTACTCTACGAAATGCTGCACATTGCACATTTCAGTAAGTATATGTTACATAAAATATTTGACCTGAAACATGTGAACCATATACTTCCCGACTCTGAACGATTATATTTGTTGTCCTCCGTTGACTTGGTGGTTAATTTTGAGAACAATTTTGGGTCAATTTCTGAATCATAACCGGACTCTGAAAATAAAGGAGAATTTACGTTACTTCTTAGTAGTTACTCACAGTATAGTTGTTTGTTTGTATATTTATCGCCAGCCTATTTTCACTGCTATGGCCAATCACCAACACCAGAGATTAGGCTCCCACACCTGGGAATTTTGCCGCATCCAGTGTTCCAACTGGATTTTTGTTCTTTTACATGCTTGCAGTCTTACAATACACGGTACGAACAGTTTTACGTCCCTCACAGAAGACAAGTACGACAAAGATTTTTTTCATAATCACAAAAACCCGGCCGCCTAAACTCAAGACTCCACGCTTATTCACAGTTTGCTTTTAAATGTTTGGTGTTTGATCTGTCTGTACAGTCAACAAGCATAAGAAATATGGATAGTGCGTGGGGTCTCGGGTTCAAGACCCAGAGGTGAATGGCTTTTTGTGATTAAAGTCTTGGTGTTCGTCTACCGAGAGGGACCTATTCATTGTGGGTAAATGAATACCACATGCACGTAAGAGTACTTAATTCCAGTTGGAACACTGGAGGTGGCAAAATTGGTGATCGGTAATAGTAGCGGAAATAGGCGGACGTTAAATAAATAAACAAACGAACAAAAAATATGAATAGTGTATTCAAAGTAGAGGCTCTCAAAATAGCCAATTTTCATACACCGTTACAAAGAACAATTTCAAGGCAACTGGCTGAATATTTTCATGATATAGTTTTTACCATTATGTTCAAAGATACTAAAGTCTTGGCTATACCTGCATTTCGTATTCCTCCAAAAAATTCAGAGAAGACCCCTGGTTCGTTTCTGTCCTAGTAAGCGTCTCACACTTTAGCCCTTGCCCCTATATTAGCATGATCCTGCTGCATCCACGACAGTGTTGAAGTTCATTTGTTGAAGTAACATTACTTGCCTTGAAAATGTCTCTTACAGCAGTGGACGAAACGTCGGAAATTATCAGAGCCTCTACATGGTTTCTATAAATATTTGGTAAGCTTCTGTGTTCTTTTTCAGTGTCTTCTTTATTATTTTCTTTAGTGTAAATATATGGTCGTTCTCACTTCGCCCCTTTTTCTGAATCCACTTTGCTTATCTTCTTTTGGCACCCACGTCTCGCATCCATAAGTTAAAATTGGTCTAAATACTTATTTTTATTGTGTGTTTCTTCAATGTTTCATTCCACACCCGTCGCAAAGCCTTGCCAGGTTCAGTTAGATTTGGGCATGTTAGGTTATTGTAGGTTTGCCTCATTTTCAGCAGCTTCCCTTAGGTTAGGTTAGCCTCATTTTGGCGCCTTGGGTTACGTTAAGTTAGCCTCAGTTTTAGCAAGTTATGTTACAGTGGGTTAGCCAAACACCACTCTTGTAAATAATAACCGTCCATTACATTTAAAGTGTTTGAAATATACTTTTAAGTGAGAGTAAATCTAATTATTTCTTTTGTTTCAGAAATTCAGGGCCAGATTATGGAGATATGCAGCTCACGAGAAAAATGAAGGCCATCAGAATCAATACTACATCAGATGCCAGATTTCAATAGTGAAAATTCAATAATATGTAACTGTTCATTTGTAAATTATTGTATAAAATGAAATAATTAGTAAAATAGTAAAGAATTGTAATTATTAAATAAATGATGAATAAATTTTTAATTATAACTCTTGTGTTTTCATCAATATCCTTTAAAATCATCTAACATTGCCATAAGACGGTAAAAAAATGAACAAAATCTATTCATATACGAATAGAAAAAATTTGCCAAAAATAGTTAAAAAAGAACTAATATAACATTAAAAAAGAATAAAATCAAAAAGCACTATTATACTATAAAGTTAGAAAATCAAAATATCCTAGTGAAAGAAGTAAGTAAAAATTTATTGCTTATTAGAAAAGAAATTTTTTTTGTGAATATCTAGTTGCAGGGGGAAATTTTTGGTCTGGTTTTCAAAGTATGTTGCCAAAAAATGATAATTCTAGTCAATCAGAGATGGCGCCATAGATTACCTATTTTAAGTCACTCGTAACATTGAAACATATACCCCAAAGTTTCAAATCGGTGGGTGTGTGGAGGGGTGGGGTACACACATATCATACTCATAATGTGGCCCACTCCAGTCTACATTCTTCAATAATAACATTTATTTTGTAATGTATCTCTAGTAGTTTAGAAGATCTATTTGGTTCCATAGGGGGACGGGGATCCCCCATACCCCTGATCAAAAAATTTTAAATTTTTTGAAAAACTTAAAAATTTTTGTTGTTTTATAATACAAATATTAAAAGTGTAAAAATTATAAATATTAAAAGTGAAAAAATTATAAATATTAAAAGTTAAAAATTATATAATTGTAAAAATTAAATAAGTATAACACGAAATTAAAATTTCCAGTACGAGAGGTAGATGGTGGCACCATCTATGAATGAGTAGCTAAACTAAAAATTTTGGTTTTACAAAATCCAGACGCCAAAAAATGGCATTTTTAAAGCACCCAGTCTAGATTCTTACTTTGAAATTTCTTGTGAACATATGCTACTTTATGTTCTAGTTTGTAGATTTGGTTGCCTGCTTTTAGGGGCAAATTTTCATTTTTATTTATAATTTGAAATTTTTTATATTTATATATTTTTAAGATAGATAGGTAAGGAAAATAAAATTCTTTGTTAATTTAATTCATATATTGCATTTTAGAATAATAAATTTACAAATTAGTATATTTTACAATACATTTGATGAGTATTTCATTATGGAGACGTTCTTCTTTCCAAAAGTATGGGCAACACTCGTGACGAGCTTGAAAAATACAAAAAGCATTAGAACATGGAGACTTTTAGCATAAATAAGTTTACGGAAAGCCACCCTTCGCACACTTGTAAAACAAAAAGTGCGGTGAATGCACTGCAGTAAAATCCCAATAAAGTTCACCACACTTCGTGCTTGTAAGTATGGTAAAGGTAAGTTTATGTCACTTGCAAGTGACCATCAGGTGTGACAAACTTGATGTTGCATGTATTGCAGTAATATGGCAAACCAAAGTTTCCGCCCTTGGTCTTCGTGCTTGCAAGAGACAACCAAGCGGGGAAAATTTGTGTGTCACACTTGATGTATAGCTGATTTATTCACATCCGTTTGTCACTTGCAAGTGAAGTGCTCTTGCTTATCGTTTATAAGAACATACAAGTGTGATAAAACAAGTTTATATTTCTTAAAGGTCTTGTGTGGAAATTTCAGTACGTACTTTCATGACAAATGACTGCAAAAATATACATAGTTATACATTTCCTCTAAAAAACACCCACAGCAGACCGGAAGATTGCAAAGATACTCCCAAAGGATAAAATAAATATACAGTAACTTACAGTACGTGCAAGATGTGCTTCTTCCTCTCGTGCTGCCTAAATTCGTCATGTGAAATTGTCATCATATCTGGGCTGCACTTTCACGTTCTGCTTTTGACTTTGGAAATTTATCCGATAGCCGCCTTCCAATTGGTAGCTACTTTTGCATTCTCCTCTGGTATGTTTTCCGCCTTCCCGACATCCGCACCCACTTCTGATATCAGTCTCTTGTACTCTCAAGATCCTTCGAAGTGACCACTGCTAAAAGTAACAATAATATCAAATTAAACTATCGGTTACCCTTGTATTAATTTGCATTGAAAACAGACTTGATCTCGGTACGCAGACTTCCACAGCCACAGTAAACAATCTTCAGGATTTCCGGGAGATCACCGTGCGTTGGCCTTTGTTTTTGTTGATTTTTCGTCCGCAATTGCCAAGGACATTATCAAGACATGTAGCTCTTAAAGGTGCTAATTATACATAACCATGTAGGTCTGAAAATTGTTAGATGTAGGCGCCGACCAGTAAGTGTAGAATGACATGTAGCTCATAGAAGTGAAATCATAGCTACATGTCATTCTATACTTAGCACTGTGTTACAGCTAGTCGGCACCAGCACCTAGCACTTTTTAGAGCTATATTGCACTCTATAATTAGCACTTTTACGAGCTACATGTCTTGATAATGTCCCCTGAAATTGAGGACGAAACGTCGGCAAAAACAAGAGCCTGCACACGGTTATCTACTAGAAAACCTGAAGAGACTTGACCTCCTTCATTTGCATTCGCAACATGAGTGTTTATTATATCAAAAATGAGCAAAAAAACTGAACATATGTAACTTGATGTTTACTGTGTAAACTTATTCATTAGGGTCTAAAGAAAATCTAGTTCAAAAGAGGAACACAACAAATTAGGCTAAAGTCATTTTCGTGTGCAAATGTTTGCATAAAAAGACTTTGGAAGTTTGACTAGAAATCAAAAATATGACACAAAAGATAAAATAAATAAACAAATTGTACCTTATCAAGTATCTAAAATCCGTGACTTCTGCATCTGATATCTCTCTTATTCTTTGGAGTTGTCGTAACATCTTGGCTATTTTTCTGTGTATGGTTTTATCCATCTTGTCTGATGCCTGCCTATGTGAAACTCCATTGCGTGATTGCCTCTGCTTTTGTATTTTTATTATGTTTCACTACATCTTAGATGCGATATCCACTTTGGCACCTGCTACATAATAAATATTAATGGACAAAGTTGTCAGAAATTAGAGGAAAAACACTGAATAAGCGTCGAAATAACTTGGAGGTAACATGATTTAGGAAATAAAAAATATTATCTTTCCACAAAGTTTTTTAATATATACATAATATTGCGACCAGTTTCGATCACGCTACCTTTTGAGCCAGTGAAGGCAACAACATAACTAACCGGTGTCACCATACTTAACAACTGCAGGATGAGAAATTGGTCTATTGGGGATAATCTTAAATAGGGGATTGGAGGTGAAATTATGAGATTCGTTGAGGATAAGAATCCTGAGATATATTTCAAAGTATTCGGCAACATCCATTTTCTTACCCATGGAATATCTGTGGAGGATGATAGGGTTATTAAGATATTTTAACACACGGTATAAGGAACACATTCGCAGCATTAAATATACCACTGATGACTCTAGCTTCGAAAGTCATGTTGTGTCCTGCAATCATGAACACAATACTAATAACCCTATCATCCTTCAAATATATCCCATGGGTAAGAAATAGGATGTTGCCGAATGTCTTGAAATATATCTCAGCAGTCGATCCAATCATATTCGTAACCTCACCGAATCCCATAATTTCACCTCCAATGTCCTATTTAAAATTATACCCAACAGACCAATTCCTAGTCCCGCAGTTGGTAGGTCTAGCGACACCGGTTAGTTGCTTGAGAATGACTCACTGTGGTCAAAACCTTTCGCAATATTATATATATGTTAAAAAACTTTGTGGAACGACAATAAGCCATGACGATTATCCACAAAACATCGAATTTTCTATTTTTTGACTTAGAGGTAACCATATTTGGAAATTTATATATAGGAGGGGTAGGAATTCTTAATTGAACAACTGTATGTATATCCGAAATTAGTGAAACACCAGAGGAAATGAGTGAAACACCAGAGGAAATTATGAAAGTATATAATAAAACTAAAAAAAAAAACAATAGAATAATACACTGATAACTTTAAAAAAATTATTGTACAGGAAACAAAAAAGAGACAAACATTGTTTATACAAGCCGTAAGAATAACTATGAGAAACAATTTCTTAGACTGTAAAAGGCTAATAGATTGCGAACAACACATCCACATTAAATTTTGTTTCAAAGCTTGGGGCAGTAGTACAAAAGAAATGAAACTAAAATTAAAACTATTGACGACAAGGAAAATATTATTTTTTATGGTGAAAATATCTATATACAACAGAAGACGACAGGTTTTCCTATGTACAAATCTCATAAACAATAAGCAATTTTATATTGTAAGAAAAGTTAAAGAGCAAAATTGAAGACCATAATTACCTGCTCCACATCTCCAACCTGTAATTAATAGACAGAGGGAGGTCCTAAATGCAAAGAAATAAAAATAAACACACAGGTTTTCAATAAATTTACTTACATTATTTTTATCGTTATAATTCATAATCATACATCGATAACATAACATACTTTTTTTTTTGCCTGGATACAATATATAATCACACTCGCATTTCTACTTGTACAAATTAAAATAGAAGAGTATCAACATCAGAAAAAAGAAGAGAAGAAAAACTAAACAGTTTCCCTACAAAAAAAAAAAAACAACAAAAACACTACCCGAAATGAAAAGTAACAAACTTTTGGCTACTGCTGAAAAAAAGTACGAAAAGTATAAAATCTAATCATTTCAAAAATAACATGATGAATCTTGATGCAAACTTTAAAATTTCGAAAAAAAATTCTCGTCACAAACCAGGCTCCATAGCTGATTTCGCCCCGAATAATTTCAAAATAGCACTCGTATAATTTGTAAAAAAATTACAAGCAACCACGTAAAAAAAAATCACATTTGGAAAAGATACCTACGATTCATACACGAAAAATTAGAAATCCGCTAAAAAAATATGTTCATTTCGTTGCCGATTTTTTTTTTTGATTTACGAAACAAGAAAGTAAAATCCTAAAAAGCTCTGCAGTCTGCAAAATTATGGACAGTAGTAGTTTTAGCAGAAACATGTAATATAAGAGGCGTATATAGTTAAATTTCAAAAACATCGAACGCTTTCAAAAACTGTTAGACAAAATTACGAAATAAAAAAACATGTACGAGATAAAAATGTAGTATTTCTGCTTTGGAAATTTTGTCAACAATTTTTGAAATTTAGATTTTAAACGGTGGAACCAAATCTACAGAGCAATTCATCGATTTCAAAAGAAAAAACATACAAGAATTTTTGGCGTTAGATCCTAAAAATTATTTAAAAGGAATGGTGCAATATTACCTTTCAAATACATATAAAAAGTTTAGACCATTTTTCCTAATAAAAATAAAAGACGTACAACTAATATGTTACAACAAAAAACTCATCGATCACAACTACATAATACACTATCAATAAAATTTCGATCAAACTCATGGAGTTTTTTAAAGATATTGTAGAAATTTCACCCAAGTAAAATATAAGAGAAATTTCTAATTAAAGTAAAAAAAGTAAGACTAACAATGAACCACAGAATCTCTTGTTTGTGTTTTAACGTACGCAAGGGTAACTTTTTGACTTGAAGTAAAACTTATATCAGGTAACCAAGTAAGTTCTAATGACAATAATAAATATTGTACGTGAGAAAGTCTTATTTGTCAAACTATGTACAGTTACATTCAACATCCCTTTCATGTCGAGATACAAACTTATTAAGTTTTATAAAATACAATGTTTCTTAGTTGAAATTTTTATAAACTCGTATGATTATCTAGCGGTAAAAAAAGGCGATCGACTTGAGAAGCAGAAATTACCACTGGTCAAACGTAAAGACATTGTATTGTTACATGACAATGCCATAACTTACACTTCAAGACTTGTAACTTAGAATGGAGATACTACCCCCCCCGTGTATCCACCATTTTGTCCCCAGACATTTTTCAAGCAACTATCACGGTTTTTTGGTGTTAATCACATGTGCAAAAAATGCATTAACAATCAAAAGGCCATTAAAGATGAAACTACAGGATTTTTCCTACTACAAGACACGACATTATATAAAAATGGAGTTCATAAGCTTATTTTACGATTGGAAGTGGTCATTGAATGTAACGATCCATATTTTAATTCAGTGCAAAGACCAGCCACAGTAAATATCTTTTGTTTTTACCGACATTTCGTTCACCATTGCAGGGGACATTTTGAATTATAATTAGCACTTTTAGAAGCTACATGACTTGATAATGTCCCTTGCAAAGGTGGATAATACGTCTGCAAAAACGAAAGCCAACACACTGTTAACTGCTGGAAAACATGAAGATAGATTCATATTTTTATTAATAAAATTAATACCAAATAAATAAAAAATATATAATTACCGATATCAGAAAATAACACCTTATTTGGTTACATATGTTTGCATAACATTAAAAAAGAAACTATTAAATTCAATTTTGTTTTAAATATGTGTAAAACAAAATTCAAACTGCAGAAGACTTATTTGCATTCTATTTTTTACTTACCGTAGAAATATTACACAAAATATATATACAAAAGAAAACTATCAAACTGTATATTATTAATTTCTAAAAGTAAATTTATTTTTATTTGATGACGTCATGCATTTTAGACAAAAAAAAATTACAAAATTGTGGTACCAAGTATGATCCTAAACTATTATTATCATAATTAGATACCAAATGTTTCCAAAACGTTTACTAGAATGTAATTTTGTTTAAAATGTACAGTCATACCGTACACACTTAAATACTGCAAATTTTTGTAAAAATGTTGTTTTAAATTTAAAGTAAAAAAATAATAAAAAAAAAAAAACATTTATAAACACCCTGGAATAATAATAAAAGTAAAAAATAGGAAGGACGAAAGATAAAGAGTTAAAAAAAAAACAAAACAAATATTTCTTTCGTGTATTTTTTAAATTAATTATATAAACAAAAAAAAAAAACAAAAAGTTCGTAGATCAGTATATTACAAGTCAAGATATTTAAGAAGAGACAAGAGAAAATGTAAATTTCCAAACAAAAATGGAGTGACAGCTGAAACTTTAAAACAGGAAAAAAAAAACCAAGGAAATACGAGGAAGAACAAAATGAAAAACTTTACAAAATAGAATTAGTTTATAAAAGAAAATGCCTGCTGGTCTGCATACTGATTATAGATTTTACATCGCCTAAAATTTAAACAATTTAATAAATCATTTAAATTATTTAAAAAAATATCAACAACAAAAGCTTGTGTGGTTCATACATCAGGGAGCCGTTTTTTTTGAGAAAACAAATATAAATAAACGTACGTACAGAATCTTTTGTTTATAATTTAAAAAAACAATATCATTAAAAAAAAAAATTCAGGTGTATATCGTTGGTAATAGTTTAAATTACAATAAAAAGTGGCTGCTTTTTAATATATTGCGTTTTATATAAATAAAAAAGGGCAAAACCAACGCAAAAAACATATGTACAAACGTTGGCCTTTCTCTTTTTATTAATAACCAGGAATAAACAAAAATCAACAACATATTTTTTCAGTTTCAATGAATTATTAAATTAAAGGGAATTGTTTTAAATAACTTATCACCTAAAAACAAAATAAAATGTCACTATTACGAGCGAATTCCGTACGTCGTCAAAAGGGCTCCTTTTGTAAATTTATTTAATTTATAATAACTATAAAAAAAAAACTTCCTGCCTCTCTTTTAAAAAAGAGAAAAATGTACATATTGCATAAAATATAAATAATAAAAATTACAATAGCTAAAATTGTTTGGAGGAGGGGGTTTTGGGAGAATTGGTAATGATTATATTATATTTACGTTTTTAGTCACTAAAAAAAGAACTGGCACTTAAAATTAAAAGTATTGTATTTACAAAAATAAAGTTTCTAAGTTACTGTTGTTTTACATTATATTTTTTTATTTTTAATATTGGTGTACGCCTGAGCAGCTTAAAAACTATATTTATTTCTTTTTTTTTTGTTGTTCTATATCGTATGACGTTCGCGAGAAGTTACGAGCGCAAGTTTCCCCCCATTTCAACTGTATATACATTGAGGTTAGTTTATATAAAAATGTAGTCCTTCAAAACGAGGGTTCATTTTAAAGTTTTGACATATTTACAATTAAAAAGATATTAAACAAAAAAAAACATAAACAAGTGATGAATAAAAAGTAAATTTTTAAAACATATTTTTAACCATATTTTAATAAACTTTAGTGTTATAAATATAATGCTTTTAAAGTAATGGAAATATAATGTATTTAATGTTTGTGTATTATTTTTGACATTTTATTTGCTGAAATTTAATTTGAAATCATATTTTGATAGTTGTGATTTTATTTGCAGTTTCCATTTCATCTAGAATATCATCAAATATCTAAAAGAACTTTCGGTTAACCTTATATAAAAGTTTGAAAGGAATTAATGATGTTATAAATTCTTTCAATTACTGAATACATTTAGACGGTTCTTTTTAATACGCATGCTAACAAGTAAGACTACGATTTTGTTCTAACACTGCCCAAAACAAAACCTCAGAAAAAAATAAAAAAAAAAACGAAAACACTATAGTTCGAAGCGTAGCAGAACATTAGATTACTGTAAGTAGGATCTACTATATGTAACATAAAAAAGCATCAAGTCAACAAATAAGTTACGTCAGTTTCTCGTTTCAATAATACAAAAATATTATTTTATTTCTTAAGAAGCTTAATTACATACATACATACATACAACCCTTTTCCATCGTGATACAAGGTCATAAATTTAATTTTATACAGTTCTGGGTCTTTTAGTTGGAAAACCCCAGTCACTTAATTTTTAATGGCCGTTTGTTTTTTTATAGCACATGCGATTAACCAGCGCCAAAATAACATCTCTTTATGGCGCTGGGTAAATCACACGCGTTATAAAAACAATTAAACGGCCATTAATGATGAAGTGATCTGATTTCTTTCAACTGAAGACAAATCCATAAGTTTGCGCTTATAACGATGTGGGCCATTGAATGTCACTGTGCATATTTGCAAGAATAAAACTTCATTAGAAATAAAATAATACTGTTTAAATATTGATAAGTAACAGAAACCGCCAAAACTTATTTGGTTCACTGACACCAAGAATCTACTATGTATAGAAATACAATAGATGTAAACAAAGATCAAATAAATACCCAGAAGATTTTTTTCTTTAAAGAGTACATGTACCGTTTTCTAATTTGCACATTTAAAGAGCAGAAAACTTCATACGACCCACTTAAAGAAATCTATATCATTTGATCGGCGATTACAAATAGTAAAATCTCTTTTAAAAGAAACAAACTTAAATCATCGTAAGGTCAGAAATGACAAAATTTCGATCGGCATCACACGAAAGAAAAATAGAGAATTTAAAAAGCGCAGCAGCATAAAATGGGCGTAAGCACTTTAAAAAAAATGCATCTTTTTTGATAAAATTACAATCTTAAAAATGTCTCCGAAATGTTTGATCACTTATCAAGTTTATCAGATGAGAGCACAGTATCTATTTCTGATACCAGTGATTTTCTGACGGTGGAAAATTGTCAACTTAAAAATGAACACACATATCGTAACGGTTTCCTTGATCTAACTTTCCAGATGAATTACAGCTGTAAAAGGACCACCCGTTGATTAAGCTGCTGAAATTTGCTGAAAAATGGAATAATCCAAGAATCTCTTAAGGAATAAAAAAACAGAAAATTGTAGAGAACCCAAAGATACATTTTGAAGAAACACTTAATAAAATTTATTGAGACATTAAAAGAGGCAAGAAACACAATTTGATTTAAGAAAACTCGATTTAAAACTCAAAAAGAAAAATACATGTTTGATTGTAGGTGGTATATATAGAAAAATTCTCAGTTTCAAGCAAAGACTACAGATTTGTATAGAAAAATGAAAATAAAGGTTCAAATCAAACTATTCACACTAAATTTGCTTGGATTCGCTACTATCATAAGCAGATGAAGTAAAAAAAGTAAATAATATACAATAAATTTGAAGGTATGTAAAATAAAACAAAAAAAAAATTCAAAACAGCATTTCCAGGACTTTAAAAAAAGCATCGTAAAAGAACAAAGTTGTGATGTAAAAATTAGGTATATCAATCTTTATTTAATGAAAAAAGCTACTTAAATATACAACAATATTTTAGAATAAATGCTCTGATTAAAAATCAATTTAGAAACAGAAATCATTGTAAAAAAAGAAAACAATCACGATCTTAAAGCTATGAAATTTATTCTTTTAACTGGAAATTATTTTTTTGGCAACAAAACGAGAGTTTTAACTGTTGATTAAATTAATGGTAAAAATTAGCAATTACAGGTCAAGAGAAAAACAACAAACAAAATCATAAAGATGAAAATGTCAAAAACATTAAACATTAAGACAATTATAAAAATGTCAAAAACATTGTGAAAATGTAAAAATAATTGACATTTATAAAAAAGCAAAATATTTACACAACAAAAAGTAAATCAAAAATAACTCTTATTTAATAATATGAACAAATTTTTTACAAGTGCATACAACAAAATAAAAAAAAAAAACGAAAATTTTACACAACAAAAATTCAAAATAATCAAATGGTCGAAAGAAAGCTTGCGCCCGAGCCCCGAAATTTAGCCATTCGTTTACTAGATATTCGTAAACAAAACTATTTTATTATCTTTCCGTTAAACTTTTTCAAAAACAGCTATGCTCACAAAAATTGGGAAGCTTTTTTATTTCATGTTGTGCCTTTAAATACATTAGAAGACGTATTCTTTATTTATGTTATCTATATACAAGGTCGCGGAGATGTTTCTCGACAATTTAGTTCGTCAAGAAAGCCAACAAGACGTTCTTCTCCTAACATTAAGGAAAAAGCACCGTCAGATCCCCGCACAATAGAGATCATCAACAGCCATCTTGGGGTACAGCGGTGAGCTCCCCTTCCGATCCTGCGAAAAGCAAGGGAGTACGTGCGCTCTATCCATAATTGTCTGTTTTTTTTTATCCATTAAAAAAAAAAAAAAAAAACTGTAGAGGCGCATTTTTCTTTTATAGAAGACCCGGATTTCTTGTATGTATTTACTCGTCGTATTACTTAATATTCACTAATTCATCGCATTGTAGACGTCCTTTGATCGTGTAACTGTAACTCTAAATTAAACAATAATCGTCCCATCATATTTCTTCTTATTTCCGTTTTCTACATATATATATAAAGTTTATTTCTGTTGCACATTTCTTTTCGTGTTTAAATTTAAAAACTAAACAAAAAAATCACTTCACACGATCTTCTCGTTGAAGATACAACGTTCACACGTCACTTTTTTTTACACAGGTCCATTGCAGGTTGAGAGAAGTTCCTTTTTGGTGTTCGCGTTGCGTAGTGTGTCCTCTTTTGCTTCAAAACGTTATCAGTTCGTCTTCACAAAAGATGCGAACAGTCTCGAGGACGTCGTATTATCTTCTGTCTTTATAGAGGAGGTATGTCTGAAGTGCCGACGGCAGCGTTAGGCTCGTCACTCTGTCTTCAAGATTCACTTTTCCTAATCGTTGTCTAATTACACGTCTGCACAGGTCCATCAATGGCAATGGTTCAGCTAAAACAAGACAATCATTTTAGATATTTGCTAAATCATAACAAAAAATACAACATGACAGCATTTTTAATATAAATATTCTATTCTTTTTATAAATGTAAGCAAAGTAGCAAACATGAGATAGGTTTTGGTGGCCCAAAATATGTCACTATACTAAGTAATAAACGTTTATTTTCAAGCTTTCAGTCAAAGAAAATAATGTAATCGATTTGATTTGCGAAATTAAAACAATATTCAGGACCAGATGCAATAATGATTCATATCTACATCAAGTGTGGTGATTGTGCTCAAAGAGCAAAGGTTTCAACATGTAATGATCATTTTCTGACAAATGATTTATCACGTCTAGAATATTAATGAAAACATCCGAGTAGTTTAAAGGTCCTGAAAACGGTTCTAGTGAACAGTTTAATCTTTAGGTACACAACACTAAAGTACAAAATGTAAACCTAAAAATCAAAAACACATGTTGATTATTTATGGAATTATTTCCACTTTCTACAGGGTAAGCCCTTAAAAGCTATGAACAAAAGGTCAAATTGAAATACAGAATTGCATAAATTTCAGTAAAAATCATTTATAAATACCTTTATTGTAATCATTTACATAATAGTAATTAACAAGTACCTTCAGAGGCAACATTCGCTGATTTAAAAGGTAAAATAAACAATTCCTTAGAAACAACGCGATTAGTAATCACTTAATTTAAAATACCCATTATAAATATAAATTATGCCGTATTTATAAACAAATTGGGGTTGAATTACATAGCACAAAACTACGAATAAATGACAGCTAATATCGGCACGCCTACCTGCACTGGCGAACCATAGGCGTAACTTGGAGAAGTAAACTTAAGAAAAACTTTATTTTTAATTATTTATCGTATGAAAACCAGCAAAATTTTTACATAATCCCACTTATTAATTAACGGTCTATCATGTACAGCTCTTATAATAGGTGAAAATTGGACTTTGTTCCGTTTTCACATTTTCTATTTTTCACCCACCCCTCCATTTAAGGGAAAACTGACGCTACCACTGCGTTTTACATCGTAGGACTAATGAGCCAGGGTTAAAACACCTACTGCACATTTATCCTACGGGGGTTAATCATCCTATGGATAAAATACCCTACGCGTATTTATCAAAATTATTACAATTACAATAAGGTTTTCTTTTATGGTATTTCACGGTCTTTGTGAAACTTGTATATAATTTTTTGTAAAATTTCCTTCCCTAGCTTTAGTTTTTAACACTGTTTACAGTAAAAATGAAAAAAATTAAGTTACACCTTACAATATTTTAACTAAAATCAAAAAGCTGTATTGAGAATAAACTGGGTGATTTAATATAATTGATTAAAATAAGTGTATTTGAGTAAAAAGTACGTGAGTACTGAGTACAAAAATAATGGAGTATAGACGAACTAAAAAATTATAAATACAAAAGTAATCGATTACAGAAGTACTCAAAAATCGTAAGAATAAATGTACTTGAGTACTAAATGTAATCTGGAATTACGAATACAAATGTAATCGACTAGAAATTCTCGCAACGCCTGATAAATATTGAAATACAATAAATGTTTAATACTATCTAATATGAGTGCAACTATCTATAAATTAAAATATAACAGTTAATTACTGATACAATTTTATAATTCACAGCTAAGTGTGTATTTACTAACAGAAATAAATAACCTTGGAAAATTGGAGATCGTACCTTTTTATTGCCGACACGAGCTGACCTGACCAAACCGAGAACACTTTGTATTCGTAGTACAGCTTGCAGCAACCTGACCTGACAAAGGCTTATATAAATACTTTCGTTGTTTTCTACTTCATTTTTATTATTTGATTATTATTTTCTGTTATCGAAGATTTATTTTTTACTGTTGTGATTTATGAATTCTAAAATGTTTTTTTCAAATTTTTTTTTTTACTGTTCTTCCTTTGTTTCTATTAAGCTGATGACACCTATAATGATGGAAGTCGAAAATTGAAACGAATGCTTTATTAAAGACATGACGGCAACCTGAACACCAATAAAATTTTCAAAATATTTACATTATTCGATTGTTTTATTTACATATCATTATGTCATCACGCCAAATGAGAAGACTGCCTTAGAGGGTTAAGACTCTTATATAGATGGTCAGTTACTGGTCAATGTAGTACACACTTACGCAGCTAATTTGCCAAATGTACTCAGAACTCATTATATACTGATGATTCGTGAGTACTTAGTACTCATTTCACATGATTACTGATTACATGTAATTTTTTTAATGTAAGTACAATTTGCCCAACTCTGATACAGGTAAAAGAGAAACCACCTGACACAGGTATTATAGGGGTTCGGCTGCTACATAGAATACCTGTACAGGATAAAGTGGAAAGCATTGTATGCGATACGTTGGAACACGCAATATTCGGGTGCCTAAGGTTGACCGCGGAGAGGCGGATGGTGGAGCTCGAGATTGATGTGAGACTAGAGCCTGAAAATTTCATACAAACTATGCTGGAGAGCGAGAGAAAGTGGAACAAGATCAAAAATATGGGAGCGAATATACTAAAAAGGAAGGAAAGGGACAAATGGAGTCGACAGCGACAGCATAATAATAACTATGACGGATAAGAGGAATGTGAACGTTAGATAAAGTTCGGAGCGTCATGATGCCCCCCTCCCTCAGAAAAAATGTGAAACAGAGAAACAACTAGGATAAAGATTGTACACTACCTTCTTATAACAATAGATTGAACATTAATAACTGATCTGTATATAAATAAAAAATCCACAAAATGCATTTAAAACCATTTCGAATAGTTTAGGTACAGACCATTGGCATAAGCTTAAATAAATATCCACAATTTTTGTAATCTTAAGAATTTAAAAGATTCTTTTATGAAACCTCATAGAATTATAAAGAAGGCAGGTGTCCTGAGTCAATGTTTAACTGTCAAATTTACTTTTACCTGGAGCCAGGTAGAAACAGCTATTTTAGAGATCCCATCTAAACTATCTGAAAAGTTGATTCTACAGGTAGAGAGAGGTAAAATATTACTTGTAAAAAGGAGTTGTTGGAAACGTTCAAGATTATAAATTTCAAGAATAATATTGCCTAAAGTAAAATGAGTAATTTTACATTTATTTTCTAAATAATTCTGCTATAAATTTATGTTTAGCAATAATGTGTGAATGTTGTTTCCGGGTGGAAACCGTGTAGAGGCTCTGACAAGCGCCGACGTTTCGTCCACTGTTGCAAGGGACATTTTACATTTAATATGTTTAGCAATAACATTATATATTTGCACACATATATAAAATCATTGTTTGGTACTTACGATCTAATCCACCAATGTACTTCATCGTAATTTCACAGTGTCCCCAGACCGCACTGACAATGGGGTAGAGCTTCCGGCCCTTGAGTCCTCTGAACGCCACACCCAGGTACTGACCATCGACGACGAAACTCAGCGTTCCCTCATCCATGTCCAATACAACCAAAAATTTGTCAGGCACGATGAACGTTTCGTCGGGCTTAAGGAGTGCCGGGTATGTGATGCCGGCGTTGTTCTTCGAGTCATGGTACAATTTGTTCCTGCCTAAAACACAATTAAATGCAAGTATTAGCAAAAAAATCTCGTTATTTATATAAGACTGTATTTCGCTGGAGAGAATTAATATACTATGAATATCTATCACTGGATTACATGCTTCATGTCAGAAGAAAACTTTTAGAATATTTATTTAAATTTGTATAAGAAAATATTAAAAAAAAATGCAAAAAAATGGTAAACATTGGGATAGGTTGAAAACTATGGTTTATTTTAAACAGCGTAGAACGACACATTATACGTACATTTAGTACTGAATTATTAAACTTTATTTAAACATAAAAAATTTTAATTTAAATCATTAAAATTCAAACAGTGTTCTGGAATGCTGAATGAGTTCTTATCGAACATGTGCCTAGAAGAGGTGTTCGTTTACAATAAATAGAGAAGCCTACAGAGAGAAATTAATTTCAAATATTAAGTATAAATAAGTCTGTATCTATCATTTTAATATATTATTATTACATTAATCATTTATGTTCAGGTTTACTACTATAATTTTTTAAGGAGCACCTGTATAAAAACATTATTTCTTTAAGCTAACGGGCGCGCATACTTAACTCATGTGAAAATGATTATATATTTGCTAATATCCCTCTCTTAAAACATTATTAAACAAACATACTTGTATTACCGAGTTAAATTTAGAATGTGTCATGGTTATTTATTAACAATTAATATTAATTCTACAAGTAAGTAAAGTACAAACAGTCTAGAATTTTTTTCAAATTGATAGCTCTGTTGCAAACTTCTACAAGCAAATGCGATTCAAGGTTATATGTTTCCACATTGTTACGTCATATGTATGATGTATTAATTGTTCTGTGCCTCGTACACAAAGCATGAATAACTGGCGGGCGACCTTGTATCGTAAAAATAATTATTTACAACACCTAAACAAATATGCATGCTTCTATCTATTAATCATTGACAACACTAATGGTACTATCAAACGGCACCCCACACGAAAATAAAACAAAAAAGGAAAAAATAACACATAATTTTGTGTTTTATTATCATACTTTTAAATAAATTACATTTCCTGTTTTCATTAGTTTTTTGCACACTGGCAAATTGATTGGAAGTTTCAAACGATTATACACAAACCAATAAATTTGTGGATGGTAATGTTGATAAATCCAGTGTTTCGTCAATTTAGTGATTAATAATTGGACTAGATTCAATTCAGGGTCAATTTCAAACAAATGTTCAAGCAAATTGATGCGATTAGTGCGTTTGTTAATTAAATTAAGCAAAAATTCAACAATTGAAATTGCTCAATTTATTGTTTTTTATCGAATTAAAATAAATGACACGACTTTTAATTTAATTATGAAAAACACTTGTTATTATTATATAAATGAATTTTACTTTAATGCACTAGATTGTTTTGACGAATACATTTACAATAGTGAAGCTTTACATTTTAGTTCATATACTGAGTGATTTTCAGGTGCTTTAAGATAACTTTAGGCGTTTATGAGAAGCTATCAGGAGAGAACAAAAACTGCAAACATTAAATAAAATGTCTAGAATCTGATTTAGTTACCTCCGTATTTTTATAGTAAAATTCCGTTTCCCAATTGGTGCACTTAATGCATTAAATGGCTGTACATGATTAATAGAAATGTGTTGTCAGTTTTGTAAATAAAAAAACTTACATTAAAATGAAGTACTGTGCCACTGAAGAAGATTAGAATTGCGAGAAATGTATCTGTTGCAGCCTTTCAAGATACATGCGAACAATTTTGCTATGCTTTGCTTAGGAACATTCGGTAAATGGAATTTTACTATACAAAAACAGGGCTTCTAAATTAGTTGACGGACAATTTTCTAAATTTTGTTTATTTTGTCCAAGTTAAGCAGTAGTCATGGGAAGTTGTAATAAACAAATACATTGTTAAATGAAACACAAAAAAAAATAATATGTTGCTGTGTCATTTATTTCAGTTATACTTCTACCCTAAATATATGTAATAAAATATTAACTGAACGTAGTTTTTAAATGAATTTAAATATGCATCATGTAATCTTTTTTAAATGATTTGATTTTCTCAGTCATTTGTAGTGGAAGATAATGCTTTTATTATGTTCGTGGTTTTGTGGTATTGTTTACGATGAATCACTGACTCATATAGTAACAATTTGAGTTGCTAATTTACACATGGTTCAACACAACTGAAATTTCTACAGTTAATATACATTTTATTTGCATGTGGTTTAACAACAAAGCCTCCATTTGTTATAACATAGTGAGTAATATATAATAATATATTTATGTATATATGCTCGCTACATTATTTTTACGTTTAATTATTTTCTAAAGATTAGTTTTAGATTTATCGAAAGAACATTATATTATGTTTAAAAACACAATGTGCTAACTGCTTGTCATAAACTAACGAGTTTCAAATTGATTTCTTCACATGTTTAATTCTGTCTTTTTCATTAATTTTTTTGCACTTTATGACAAAAATAGGTTGCCAACAAGGTGAGGATATTATGATTTGTTTCAAAAGTGTAAAAAGTCCAAAAGAAATGCAAGAAATGCTAAAATTAGTTTACAAAAATGTTGCGGAAACCCTTAAGCTAAAGTACAGATAGATTGATCAATTGTGAAAAGGTTTAATAGCAAACGAAAGATTATAGCACGAATTATGAATAAATGAAGTAATTACAGCCAAAAATTACTATAGAAAATGTATAAATTTAGGAGAATTATGAACTAAGAGAGACTCACCTAAATCCCATCCCCACGATGTATCCGTGCTTCCAACCAGGCTCTGGTAGCCTACAGAATGTAGGGGCGCCTCTGCTGTCGCTACGCCCACAACGGCGTGTGTTCCTCGTTGCCTCGTCGACCAGCACACCTCCCACGCGTGCATGCCCTTGGTGAAGCCCACCTTGCCTCGGATGCAGTCCGTGCTCTGCGCCACGGGGTGCCTGTGAAATGTAAGTTTGTCGTCCTCCTTGACGAAGATGTTGAGGGACCTGTCCTCCGAGTTCCAGCTGTACTTGAGTTGTGTCTCTCTCAGCGCTGGCGGCATGTCCAGGAGCATGTCCAGCCGAGGGGGTTTGGCAAAGTCCTGCAAGAGGCGGGTCTTTGAGGGGTGAGATTAATATAAACGTAAAACAAATGAAACGTATGTCTAAACATAAACAAAGACAATAACAAAAGCAAAAACTATTGAAATTAAATTTTTTATGAAATTTTTGGGTTTCGTTCATATAGTGTATATACCACAAGCCCAATGATTTATTCTGCAAGGTTATTCATTTTATCTTTACAAATTCCGCCTATATGAAATTTGTGCTTTAAAACAGTTCTAAAAGAAATTCTATTATGTTAAACAGAGTTTAAGTCGTCCAATTTGTTTTTTATTTGCAATAATTTCAAACTTAAAAAAATTTGGGTGGTCGAAACAGTGTATAACATAATAGAAATTCTTTTGGAAGTGTTTAATGTACAAAATTCACATCGCCGTAATTTGTAAAGATAAAATGAATAACCTAGCGGAATAAATCATTCGGCTTATAGGCCTTGTATACAACGGCGGTTTGGGCCTGTACCTATACCCTATATCTGACCTATATGATTTAGGTCACTCTGTGTAAACACCTTATTTAGTCCATGACCTGTATTAGGTCAGGTCAGCATTTTGCTTGGCCTGACCTACAATAGGTAACGTAAATAGCGCATAGGTACCTTACCTAAA
>JAWQRN010000667.1:0-27362 GCA_033557685.1 Sperchopsis tessellata | reverse complement strand
ATTTAACTGCAATTAGATAAAACCTACAAAACAACAACTATCATTTAGATACAATCAACAAAATCATAAAAACAGAACATCAAATTTTACATAAAAAAAGCAGAAACATAACGCAACAAATAGATACAAACATAAAATATCTTCTCCTATCGGTTACAAAACATATTTAAACCATGTAATATAAAAATAGCGCATCGCCATCAAAATAACTTTGAAACCTTATTCACAATATATAAATAACCTACAATCTATAAAACTGACTGTCAAAATTATTAAAATTATTACATTGGACGGTCAAAAAGAGACAGAAAAAGAGAACCAGATCTTTGTAATAAACTAACACCTTTCATATCTTTGAAATGAAATAGAAAACTATACAAAACCATCAACACATTTTGCTTTATAAACTAATAGCTCTGTCTCATTCAATCCGATACAATATCATGAATATATCAATCATCGGGTGTTAGGAATTTAATTTTAAAATAGCACATCATACGAAATTAAGTTGGCAATTTGGAATTTACTGTAAATAGCACATTTATCAGTACAATATTATAAATTGCAACAGCTGTCAATTTTTTCTAGATTTTAAAACGTAAAATACTGTTAACTAATATATATATATAATCAGATACTTACTTTACAGGTACGTAAAATTTCTCAGGAAATTCGTAACCATTTAGTGCAATTTTTTTGTTACCTGCCTGAAAATTATGTTTGCCTATATTAAGGCCAATAGTATATACACATCTGAATTTCAATGCCATAAATTCATACAATATTATATTTAGGTATATTGTTCCTTAACCCGTCAGTAATAAAATGTTTTTTTTTTGTCAACGTCTTTTCTATAGCAAGTGATTACTCCTAAAGTAATGTGTAGTCTTCTGCCTGTTCCAGTATATCAGTCTGGATAATATCGATTTGTAAGCTACCTGGCAACTTTAATTCAATGTTGACGAAACAAGTTATGTTTATTTATTTCGAGTAAGTTTAGTCAATATTCCATTTTCAGTTGTATTCTTATTTTTAATCGATTTTAACAAAACTGCAACACTTCTTTTTTTGCTATGAGAACTCATAAAGTTAATTAAATTTAGATAAAAATGTATCGATTTATGGTAATAGTAATATTTCTATGATTATTCAGCTACATTTTTTATTTATAATGTATTTACTCCTAATTTATTTTTATTGAACTCACAAGGCCTCGTCAAGAAATAATTTGCACATGTTATAAAGCACCAATCAATAAATTCCGACCATCCATTGCCCTTTTAAAGAGATATGAAATTTACATTTAGAATAGAAATAAACACTTACAATGTACAAGTACATTAAATTTTATTGTATTATTACATATAAGTGTGTAGTCTTTAATATCACTAAGAACTTGGTTGTGTAAACTCATCTAACCTACTATTAAATTTGCCTTATAACTGGTTTGAAAATTATGATGAAATAGATTAATGCCTATAGTAACCACATTGTACCCAAGCAAACGAAGTAATCCTTGCAGTTCACATTATGATTTATTTTAAAAATAAAGCTAACAGCGTTTTTAATAGATTGATTGGATATATTGCTCTACAAAACAACTTATATATCATCTCCTTGTGAAAGAGAGAATGATAGATCATTAAAGCTGATCTTAAATCAGTATACTCTAACAACTTCTATATATAAGCAGGTCTTCCGAAAATTAGTATCTGAGGAATAGAATTTGTTCATTTCATGTTAGCGTGAAATCAATAACCATCTCCAGGACATAAATTGGAGGCTATATTAGTGAAGTATTCTTTTTTTTGTTTTTCCCCCGCTTAATCTTTTATTGGTATTTAACCACCAATATGTGAAAGTACAAGGAGCATCCATAAAAGTGATGCCATAGATAAGTAAATTATTACTCCCAGGTATATAATAAGGTAGGGCATTTACGAATAAAGGAAAATCATTATATATGAAACGCCTCTGCTAACTAATTTGATCTTTTTATGAACTTATGTATCACATATCTAACTCTAAAATAGCAGAAGAATGACAATCGGTAATTCTCAGAGCTTATGCAACGCAGTTTTATTCGGTACACAAAGGAAGGCGATGAATGCAATTCCGGAGACGGTGTCTCCTTCTAATTTAAAATAAACTTCCCTCAAAACACTCACTCTTAGCTGCAGTAAAATTGGCAAACGTGCTCTTTAATTTATTTTTAGTATCGATTTCAATTAACATCTTTCTGAATACTAGAATACAAGTCATCAGTTCCTTCATGCTATCTAAAATTGCCGTTACAATATTCAAACAATTTTTTCTAACGGTTGTCTCTTAAATTAATCAGTGCTGACATTTTGTTGCTATATATTAACAGGTGGACCTAAAATTTAATAGTAACATTGAGTTTAAGAAAAATTGACAATTTGAACTCGGATATATAATTGTATCCTTCAATGGATATCATTTTCGTGCTCCAATTTCCTAAACAGAAGTGTTGTGTTCAAACCGGTGTGTTAACGCAGAGAAAAAACTCCTTGAATCATCATTTTGGCGCCATTACTTTGACTCAGTAGGCTGAATTTGTTTATAAACAAAACGGTGCGATAACACAATATGGAACATGTTGCAATATAAGATTCAGAGTGGCCACACGATCAAAATCATTGCTTCTTTTTAGGTTATTTAAACGAACACATTATATTAATTAAATTATTACTAACAAAGTTCTTTTTTCAAGGAATTTAACGGTAAAATTTCCAACCAATAATATTTCATCGAAAATATTTGGTGGCTTAGAAATCTTCAGGTTTTCCAGAAGTTAATCGTGAATTACACACAATTCACCGTTGCAAGGAACATTATCAAGATATGTAGCTCTAATAGTGCTAATTATAAATTGCGATATAGCTCTGAAAATGGCTAGTTGCAGGTGTCGACCAGCTCTAAATAGTGTTAAGCATAGATTAATATGTAGCTCACAGAAGTGCTATTAACAAAATAAATGTTTATTTATTTATGTTCATCTTGAATTGTTTCTCCTATAAAAACATACGTTTTAATTGTTTTTACTTTCAATTCAAATTCTTGATAGTAACTACACCTACTATACTTATGAGATTTAATTAGTGTTTTTACGTCTAACAATATTTGTAACGCAGTTTGTATATCATCTATAAAATTACAGTAAAATGTAAATTTTAATTTAAACTGAAACAGTTTAACTCGTATATCAAACCAATCCACTGGCAATGGGAATATGAGTTTTAATATTTCTGGATTTCATTTCATCTATGAGGCTCAAATGGAAGCAGTGGGCACCAAACGTCATTTTATAGTTTTGTAATTTGCACACAGGGGCAATACAATCCACGTTCCCTGCTTAGTTCTACAATAACAGATGAAATATAGCTTCTGTCATGAACTCAATTTTACACTGATTCGATTGCAAGTTTCGAAATATACCGCTAAAAATTCTGATTGCCATTTGAAATATTCAGTCTAGTTTGCATCGCCTTCTATATTAGATTTATTAAATTAAAAACACAGATCTATAGACACATTATTTATAGATGGAAATGAACTTATCGACTTACTTTGTAAAAAATCACATCTTTATTCTAATATGATATTATGTAATTACATACGAATGGTGTTTCCAAATGGAAATCGTGTAGAGGTTTCAGAGTATATATTGTCAGGTAAAAAATTAGCCAGGGTATTAGAACAATACATTTTCCTTCCGCTGATTAACTGGGCTGCACGTGGTTAGTACTTGAACGGATGGTCTGATCACTGCTACATACTTATAGTTCGTATTATGATGGGCTTTGGTATCGTGTTTATTTTAACACAAAAAAAGCTAACCTGAGGCTGTGGAAATAATAAAAGGAGTATTTCTATGATTAGAAAGTTTAGGAAAGGAGATAATTGTATATAAAGGAAAATTCGAGTCAACAAAAAATTGTTTAAGGTTATTATTTTGTAAATAGTATTATTTTATGAAAATAAACCATTGTTTAACATATTTGCATGCAAACCGTTTAACCCAAAAAATTATTTGTTTGGGGTTTTTGAATAAAAAAAATGTCGGAGTTAGGTGCGGTAGATGTCTAATCCTACAGATATTAATAATTTGTCGAACTTTATTCACCTTAGGTAAATGTGAATTACATTTTAGAAAAAATTATTTTGCTTATGCCTATGCTTATTTGGCTTATTATGGAATTTAGGTAAGAGTAGCAAAATAAATTGTAATAGTTAAAGTATAACTTGAAAAGTAGATCACAAAGAATTAATTTAAAATTTTTACTCGAGGTCTTTGAGTTGTTGTACAACTTTGGAAATGTGTGATTTTTATTACTCACGCAGATGACCAATGCGTTAAATATGTCACGTACCAAGTTTCAAAAAATGTCTGTCATCATAGAAGGCAACCAAATTTATTTTCCGTACCATTTTCCAAATATGTAAATAATCCGTATATCCATTACGCAGACATCCCAATTATGCGCAAATCGTCATATTGAACACTTACTTCCCATATTCCGTACTGATTGTCAATAACACGTATCTGTCGATCTTAAAGTGAGAAATATTCAATTGTTTATACTATGTGTTCGATTAAGGTCTTCATGGGTCACCACACAATAGGTCATCTTGAAAAAAAAATTCCACCATCGGAAGAGTTTAGATCAACATTTCGTTTGAAAATAATATGTTTCATCATCCCTTAATGCGGCAACAACCCTGCAATGAATTATTTTTGACCCATCGTCCTCTATTTTTAGGAACTATATTATTCTGTAATGTTTCTTCTTCATTTCACACTCTTTATCAACAAAGTTCTCCAACTTAACCAGTTTTTTTTAACATTATTTGTAGTTCTGTGGCGAGTTCTACGAACAAACGTTTGGTACCACTATGGAATACCCACTCTCCTCGGTCATCGCACACATTTTAATGGAAGCTCTGTTGGATTAAATATGTAAATGGAGTATGGCCACATGGTTTGGTGTCTCTAGATTAGTTCCTACGGCACACTAATAGTCACCACTCTGATATTCAACACACAATGGAAGTTGAGGTCTGTTGCAATCCCGTTCTTGCACGTCTTTGTTGTAAGGCGTGCTGATAGCACTCTGGGCCATTCAGTATATCGCAAGTCCCCACACATACGAATAGATATCTCCACGCCACATCCTTACATCACCCTTCTCTGGTTTATAGCGCTTTCAGTCTCAGCCAAAAGGATAATTTGTCCGAAAAAATTAGTAAGGTCAGGAGTACGCTCATGGAAAACGGGTACAAATCTTCGGTTATACAAAGGGCCATCCAGTGTTCCCACTTATCCTAGCCAGAACCTGGATATTATTCACCAGGTTTACTTGCCATACGTACAATATACGACTGAGAAGGTAACACTTTTACTCCACAAAAATTCTATCAAGACAGCGAAATCATTCTTTCTTTAAAAATTCAATTGTTTTGCAATTCTCTGGGGTATACAGAATTCCATGTGCATGTGACCTAGATCACATAGGTCAGATAATAATAACTGTCTCCACTTGCTGTAAAAAAACATGAAAGGCAAACCCTTCTCAAAAAGTTGTCTATATTTCCATTAGCCTGATTCAAGGCCATGATAGTCTTCTTAACGACATACCAATTCTCACCCTATCTTCGAGTTACTACCCAAGAATAACAAGAGAGTCCATTGAAATATTTAAGCATCCGGAAAACCTGAATCGTGATAATGGGTTTACTCTCGTTTGCTCTTGGAAAACTATTTTATAGAATTTGCCAAGCTACATAAGGGATACGCTCTGCCGAGATCCTGTCAGCCAACAGGACAGTGGCGTGTCTAGCATTGCTAAGATGGTTTTATATTAGTGCACGACCACGTTGTATATATTTAAAACAGCAAACTACGGAAATCATTTTATTCTATGACTAGCACTTCTGAAAGCTACATGTCAGTTTATACTTAGTACTTTTTAGAACTACACGTCTTGAAAATATGCCCTAACACGGCGGAAGAAACGTTAGCAAAAAAAAGCCAACCCATGGTTATCTCTCAGAAAACCGGAAGATATTTCCAGTGGCAGTAGAAATCTACGTACTGAATTAAAACTAAAATCCCAACCCTCGCAATTCAAACAGAACTTATCTAATATAAATACACATGTGCCTCTAATTGTATTAGATATGTTTTTATTTTTTTACGTCCTAATAGTGGCTACGACTAATTATAAAAATTATTTTATTTACCGTGAAGTTTTACTTTCTGAAAATACCTATTAAATGTTATTTGGATGCCAAAATATTCTTTTAGCAACTTCGATATAAAATGGATTTTGGATCAATATTACAAATATTTGTTTTATGGTTTTCAAAAATTTCGCGATTTACTTCTAGCTCTGTATATATTGATGGTAAAACAACTATTTGGTTGGTTTTATATTTTTAGTTTCATCATATATGAGTAAACCAATATTGACTGTTTCTTCGAAATTATTTTCGATGGTATCTAGTTCAGGAAAATTTGGAATTTGTTTAACAGCACATTTAATTAAAATTAGTTTTCTTGTATATTTTCCAGGAGATTTTCTTTTTTTAAATTTATATATTTTAATTTACTTGGCTAGGTTTGTTAATAATTGTTCTACTTTTGTTATTGAATATATAATGTATGTGATATTTTTCATTAGGATGAAATGGTCCCGCTGCAAAATAACTTGCAACTGTGATAATATTGAACGGGTTTGAAAAGTATACGTGTTATGATTCAGGATAATTTGACAAAAGATTTTGGCACTTTTTTAGGCATTTTGTCATTGGTTTTGATACCTTTTTGTTTGGTGGAATTTTAATACCTAAAATATGTGTCAAGGGATTGAGTATCGTGGATCATATCTTCTTTTTGTTTTCGATACTTTCTTACTTATTTGATATTTATGATTATACTTCATATTAATATATTTCCGGGAACAAACCGAATTTATTTTTAAAATTGTGCTTTATCTATAAGACTAATTAATGGATAATGTTATTTGAAAAACTCCATGGGATATGTTTACAATAAAATATGTTTGTATATTAAAAGTTAAACTTGTTACTTTTCTATTCACAAAGTGACCAATGTTCTTCGTTAGAATGGTACAATGTGATGTTTTTTAGATTTTGTTTTTATAATATGTCAATGGCTGTTATTAAATGACACATAATTATCTTTCCTATAAGATCATTTAGACGTTCTATTTTTTATGGTTCTGACATTTATAGAGCCGTTGTTTTTATATTTGATGTTTAAGATTATATTTGCAAATCATTTTCTTTGCGGCTGTTGGTGTTTCTTAGCCTTGGCAAATATTTATATGGGATGTGATTTAAAACCATTATGTAATTTTATAGGTAGCCTAATAATACGTTTAATTTGTTCTTCAGTTTGTTTTTTCTTCTGGTCATAGGTTATTGGAATTTATGTACCTGATGTAATTAGTTTTCTTAAATCAGTATTTATATTTTATTTTATTTATTTATGGAAATCTGCTACATGTAAAATGTCGTATTCTTTATAAAAATTGTATTTATGTATTATGGCTAAGATTTAAGTTTGTTGTTCTACTCGAAGAGATTTCCATAAGCTCTGTTGGTGGTTCTATTTAGTAAATATACAGAACATATTGGATTTCTTTAGAAATAATTCTTAATTCTTTGTTGCTCACTTTGTCTTTGTGTTATCTATTGGAAATTCTGTCGTGGAAATTAATACAAAAATTGAGTATTTTGTTGAGGATGTTAGGTTTTCAATAGTTTTTTTCTGTGGAAACTGAAATAATTTTCAATTTGAAGGTTTTCTAAAATTAACATGTTGATGCATTTTGGCAAATGAGTTTGACGAGGTTATTTGATTTAATTTTTAATATTTAGTCTTTCTTTTATTAGAATTTTGCCGGAAATTTTAAATTTCAATTGTGTGTTAAGCTAATCTATTTTTCTAGATTTATATAGAAAACATACTTTTTCTAATACTAGAATAGCTTTTTCTACAGAGTCGGGATCACATGAACGTACATTCATTTGAAAAGGTAAGGAAGATCGCCGAATGAAATTTTTAATGCAAGGTCATCATAGTTGTTTTTTTTATATGAAAGTTTATCAGAAGTAGGTTTAGAGAGTATTAATTTGATATGACAAGGAATCTAAAGTCCTGTATTCGCATAACCAAATGACATGGAGTTTCATGTTTATAAGGAGTTCGAGTTTCGAATATATCTTAAAACAGATTTTTTTTTATTTGGAACGCGGATTGTGAGTGCATTTTAATTTATTTCTATCAGTGGGACAATACGTATAAAGACTATCTCAGAATTAACCAACAATCGCTCGTAAAATAAAGGTATGGATAGGTTGAGTTAGAGTTGCTGAGTATAAGAGGATCTTATTACTATTTCACAATTATATATAAATACTCCACGAGTGTAAAGATTACCATCAAAATAGGAATTTTAGTTACAGGTTCCGAGTAGGAATTACGTTCATCTAAATTATTAAGTAATTAATAAAGATCTACAATTCAGATTAAAAACATGCAGATTATTACAATATTACATTTACCTAGGGTTGGTGTGTTGTCTTTTTAGGGTTGATATATGCCGTTTAATAGATGCTATGTCGTGTTTTTAGGGATAGAGCGTTCAAATTCCATTTTTTAATTGCTAAGCTTATTGCATTTCTTCGCACTTCTTGTTTCTTATTTGTTTCTTCATTTTTTCCGATCTTATTTAACCAGGTTCATGATTTATGTTTTAATTAAATCATTCCTTGCTTTCTCTGACGTATATATTTTTCACCTAAAATACATTTCTTTGGATCGTTTTCATAGTTTTGAAACATACTGTTGGAAACTTACATACAAAGCTTACTGACTGCGCTTATTTTGTTTGGACTTGTGGGAAAACTCTGTTTTTATTTATATAATTTTATTAAACGTTTTCTTAGTACTAGTTTTCTGCTATATGTTTTCTTTTAAATTATTGCCATATTAATGCTCTAAAACAATTGAGTTTAATACTTTTATAAAACTAAATACGTTCATGTATTATCCAAACGCTACATATACATTACTTCGGGTGGTGTCTTTATAACTGCTGACCTTATAAATGCAATGCATAGCTAGAAAAGAAGACAACAGCGAATACATAAAATTGAATTTAAATGAGATTTTGTTTGTTAATGAAACATAATAATTCAAATCGCATAGGAAACTCGTTCCAGGATAGTAACGGTGCTAGCATTAAATAAAAATATAGAAACAAAACCTATGAAATTGTAATGTATACCACTTTTTTGATTTAGTAAAATTTATAGCATAGCCATAAAACAGTACATGTTGTGGTTTTAAAATTTATTATAGACACAAACGTTTGTGCTAAGTATATTAGATTATAAATGCATTTAGCCTATACATTTCTGTCATAAAAATAAATAATATGTTTTGGAAGGAATTTAGCAGAATATATTCCTGCAAGTCTTCTAAAATATACAGTTTAAGTACATATATGTATATTGATGGGCCTTTAATAGTCTGTGGGTTCTCTGCGACTCGAAATCTGCATTGGGTTGAATTTTAGGCGTTTCATTACTTGTTACCTTTAAATGTGCTCGCATAAAGTTGAATGGGCTACTGACAATAATAATGTTCTGGTATCATTTGAAGTGGTGCGTTGTCGCTGACATTTAAAGTGTTCCATCTCGTTCAATTTGTTATTGTTATTGGTTTGCTGTTTATGGAATTAGGGGCATTACTAGATATTTTATGGAACACACAAATTTAATGATACAGCTGGTTTAATATTGGTTTTGGTTCAGGTGGCCTTTAGGACATGGCTTAGTAATAGCGGATATTTATACTTTTATGGACCACCTTATAAATTTTAATAGCTTATTGAATTTCAGTCAAATAACAATACAAATATTGTATACACTTTTGCATAGAGCAAATGATTTGAAAATATTTTATCTCAAATTAAATATAACTACTTGGTGCTTACATAAAGATTTTATAAAATGAACTATTAATATGCTAATGAATATTGCAAGAGAAAATTTCCAAATTCATTATTTATACATGAACGTTTTACATTGTAAATATATTATAACTGAATTAGTCAGCCGTAACAAGACAATTATATTATAAAACTCTTTAAATGTTTAAAAGGAACATATAGTAATAATGTCAGAAACCGGGTTCAAACTAGTGCGAAACTTACAGTTTCCCAGTTAACATATTATTCGGAATACCGTCTGGATGAACGTGCTAGAGTAGCTAGTTTTATTTCCAATGACATTTACTTTTATAAGTTAATATAAGATTAGCTATAACGAAAACATTAAATTTCACTCTATTAGACATATTTGGATTATGTACGTATATTGTGACAGAACCGATTATTTAATTAATACGCTTAACATTACGTATTACGATGTTTAGATTGCTGATTATAGTAAATAATCTATATATCTGGTTGCATTTTATATATTAACTCAATACTATATATTTACGAGTGTTATTATAAATGTTTCGTTGTTTAATATTCTAAAATATATCGATTGATATAATTAAGCATTCTTGTCATCCACATGACAAACAACTTCTGAGTTGTCTGCCCCACCTGTCGCTGGGCTATCGACTTGGTCTTATGTTGTCTCTTGGCTCCCGCAAGTTTAATTTTTTACGCCCTCTATGATCTGAGTTCCTTTCAAGATATCCTGCTCATTTCCACTTTTACTTTTTCACTCTCTATACAATATCCCTGAAATTAGGGACTCTTTATTCTGACCCCTTATTCATGGACATCATCATTTTACTGTCCCCGTTACACTAGCATACGCAATCATAGGCAAAACACACTGTTCGAAACCCTGCATTTCAAACACAAATACTTCTGCGATCTGCACTAAATGCAAGCTTTAATATCTCATATATAACTTTGAGTCGACCCAAATAATTGTGTATTTCGATTAGAGTTTTATCGATATGCACATTGGCATGCATAGCTAGAATTTTTGTTTTATTACGTTTCATCCTAAAACCTACATCTTTACTTTCAAAATCCAGATGAATACCTTTTTCTTGGAGTTCCTCGAAAATGTGTGCAAATATGGTATCGCATGTTAAGCTCAAGTAAAGAAGATATTCTCCATTCACTTTAGTACCCTTTTGTTCCCAAGTATGTTCCCGAAACATAAACTCAACAACTGCATTGCACAACTTCTGCAATATAGTGTCTCCTATTCTAACACCTTTCTGAATACAAAAAGTTTACGTTTCTTGATATAACTTAACGTTATATATAGCATGTGCCATTTTGAAATAAAGCCCAAGCAACTATAGATGTCTCGATTAAGCCAAATTCTTTCTCGTGGTCGACAAAAACACATAGTGTCATGTTATACTCGTATGAACTTAGTCGAAAGTTTGCCTATTCTTTGTATTGGTTGGAATCGAATTGGCCTATAAGGTGATTTGCAAATATGTTAGTAAGGTTCTTATTAGCCACAAATATGAGACTGAAATTGGACAGTAATTTTTTAGATCTTCTTTTTTCCTGTTTTATGGATTAAAATAATTGTTGCATTGTTTCTGGACGGTTGTATTTATTGTTTCTATACAAGACAGATTTTATCTCCATAAATTTTTAGTATGTCTACGGTTATCCTGTCATCCCCTAGTGCTTTTTCCCACTCATTAATTTTAGAGCATGTAATATTGGTGAAACGTCTCGGAAGAGATGTTGATATGGTTACATCCTCCTCGGTATAGTTTTTTGTAAATATTTCTACAGCCACATCAAAAATTTTCTTTCTAATATCAACACTCTCTCTGTTTTCAGTTCTGAGGTCTATTATATGCTTTTCCCTATCATAAGCCTTTGCTTCACCTGGATGGTGGATTCGTAGTTGTATTTTCTAACATATTGCTTTATTCACTTTTTAATGGTCTTTGAAAGTAGCACGTACTCTCTATTCTGCCTTCTTATCTTGACTGTACATTGAGATATTTATGATGCCTTCGTAGGACTTTAGTATGTTCGAAAAATTTCGAATATTTTTACTTCAGGGAGTTCCACCCATACATTTGGCCGCACTTTTTGTATAAAATACATTATCGGTATAATTGTATTTTTTCCAGAGCAGCACGTTTATATTTAAGCTCTAGTTGAAATACTGCTTGATTAGAATTTAGATGATCCAACTTAATTTTCTGCCACAGCTCTCGATTAACTTAAATTTTTCTAATTTTACACTTAAAATATTATACATCTAAAAACATGGTGATCATTTCCAGCATCAAAACGGTTTGGAAGAATGCAGTCTTAAATGATGGCTCTTGTATCAGTGAGTATATAGTTAATATTGTGTCTAGTGTCGTTAGTTCCTTTCTAAGTCTATTTGAATGATGTTTTCTGAGCAAACATGGCATTTCCTTTATACAGACTCATTGATTCTGCAAATTCTACAAGGCTGTTGCCTCTTCCATTTCTACTTCCGAAGACAAAGGTCCTACAACTTGGTTATTTTTATCCTAGTTTTGTAGTAAAATCTCGTAAAATAATAGCAAAATGTGCATTTGAACTCTTATTAGAATCTTTCACTCCTTCATAGAACACTTCGACCATCTCGTCTAAATGACTGCTTGATGGCTCATATATTTGTAAATTTTGGAAATTATTCCTCCTAGCGATTTTATTTCTAATTTTGCGATTATGTCAGATATGCTTCCAAATTTGACTATTCCGTTTTTGAGTCATTCTAAAACACCCCCTACTATTTCTTCTAATATTAGACCATGGTAGTAAGAAATATTTCTATTTTGCAGTGGAGGAAGCTCTCCTACATTTCCTGTTTCTTCGCTTAGGTCTCTTATATCCTATTCAATCTTTTCAAATTAATTCTTTTCCTTTATTAGTTTTGCTTCTCTAGATATTGTGCGTCAGTTTTACCCGCACACATTTAATATAGTTTGGTGACTCTTTATACTTCGCGGATTCTTATCATTTTCTGCCTTCTTATGCTAGTCCAAATAGCTGCAATTAATGGGAAAAATCAGACTCACGATCAATATATGGAGATTGAGACGTAACTCATCGTGCTGCCTTACTGTGGGTTGCAAGTTTAAAATTAACCGCTCCAATGTGGAGACCATTCGCACATCCTACATTTTGTCCCTCTTGGTATATATATATATATATATATATATATATATATATATATATATATATACATATATATATATCACAATTGCCTCGTTCCAATTCTTTAATATATTCCTTGAATTTATTCTAGCCGTAGTAATTTAAAATAATGTTTGTTCTTCTAGAATCCTCTTTCTGCATACGCTCCTTAATCTTCTCTCATTAGTTCAAATGTAATCATTATTCAAACATTACTTAGAGAGTCGAATCTCATTTATGTCATATTTCGAAAATTATATATATCTTGAGTATATTAAATTACAGGCCACTTGCAACTACTAACAACTACTTTCTTTCAGCGTTCCTAGTATTTTTGTTGTTTCATTAAATACATTTCTTCTAAACTACACATCCACTTATTTTCCCCTTAGATATCAGAAAATAAATTGATAAAATGCTACAAAAGTACATGGTAAAACGATCTTACAATAAAATTTGGTTAGAAATTAAATAAGTTTATTAGAAAAATGGTATATAGAAGACAAATAGTTGTTATTTATATATTTATACATAAACTAGAATTTTGTAAATTTTGGCAAGATTATGTTTCAGAATGTTTTTTATAGAAATGAAACAACTTCAGATTATGAGCAGGGTCCAAATTATAATTCTTACAATTATCGTAAACTGAAATGTTGAATGAATTTACTTAGCGTTTACTGCAAGCCAAATAAATTGACACCCAACTAGAAAATGCATACCATTTGACTAACTTTTGTGTGCCAAAGACACAGAGGAAAGAATAAACTCCACAACGTTCTTTGATGGGTATTAACTAGAATATTTGCCGAGGTAAAGACGTTGGTGAAATGAATCCTGATATCAATTTTCCAGAGAAGTATGTAAGGTCAGCGAACAATTAATAACAGTACCAGGTGAATAACTTGTGTAGATGTTGAGGATAAAATTATAATTATAAGTAGGCCATATTTGGCACTCTTTACTAAATAGTTTGACAATACATTTCTCATGTATACAATGTAAAATAAATTCGCCAAATTTTGTGGTCTACATTAATTCTCTGAATAATATTTTTATCCTTGACACTAACGTAACATTCTTTCATTTGTATAACAAAAGTCTTGATTTGACCAAAACTGAATAATTGTTCGTACAAGATAGGCATAAATTTAAACAATCAGAATAATTGTCGCTACTATAAATTTTATATTAAAATATTTTCAACCTCAACTAGTATATAATGTAACGGGGTGCATCCACCATATTTTTAGAACAAATTTTTCAACTTCAAAGAAGTTAATGTTGTTAGCACTTTGAACACCCATGGGAAATTTATTAGGTAATATCCTAGGACCAGAATTTCTATAAGCTATGTCACATACCACTTTTGTCTAGTTCAACAAAATAGTAAGTACATTGAGGGACTGCAAAAGCGACTGACAGGAAAACTTCATTTAAAAGTTGTCCATAAGGAAATAAATTTTTTAACATGCCACTACTTTTGGCAGCGATGTCTGCGGGAAAATGTAAACATGTCTATCAGTATTAAAGGTTAATATTTCGTATTTCAGTTCTCTGGAGTTTGTTTGTCAATTTCTTTCAACAATCATTGGCGGTATGGTAGACGTGGAGTATGTAATATGTTGGAAGGCGGGGTGCTGGTTGCATTAAAAAATATATAATATTTTCATTGGTGGCATGGCAGTCGTCAACATGAAATATGTTGGAAGACGGATGCAGGTTGCAATAAAAACAAAAATAAACTTATCATGGTACATGCTATTTAGTGAATGTAATATGTAGGAATATTTAACACGAAACAAATTACATTTTTAAATCTGCCTTACTTTTTTATTTATAACATGCGAATTTTCAATTCGTGTTAACTGTGAACGTTTTACATTATAGCACTTATTTATTATATCTGAAATGCATACATCACCTAACAGGCATAATTTTTATTTGCATCTCTGTGCAGAATTTAGCTCATAAAATCGTTTTTCGCGTGAATAATTTAGCTTCATATTATACCCCAGTCGACGAACTTACAATGGAAAATTATATCAATACATATGCGACTTTGCTTTTAACCTTACTAGAATGCACACCACGCTTGACAAAATTTCTGTTGGATTAAGTGCTTTTATGGTTCATTTTCGGAGAGAATTGTATTTTCATATTATTCAGTTATAACACTAGCCAACAAACAATTTATCTTTATGACACAGACGTAGAGTGTAACTTATATATAATGTTATGGATATATGAACACAAATACTAGACTTAAATGATTATAGCTTTTTCTCACTTTACTATATACTACAACCAGAAAAATATTTAAAAATGCAGTGGTATGCAAATGAAAAAAATCCAGGCAAGATAATATTTTAACTTGCAAGAGTTACTTATATCCATGGGTTGTTTACTGGGCAGGCTTCTAAATCATATTCAAATTCATTGTGCTTCCGATTTCACTAGCAATTACATTAGTTTTGCATTTTGAAATGGAGGCCTGTATATATTTTAATTTGATTTATTGTACATGTGATTTTATGCAATATATGGGTACATTTTTACATGTTTGAAGAACGATTGTTATTTCACATGCCTAACAAAAACACTATTAAAACTTATGTTAGTATCTTACTTAATAATGAGACTTTTAACTTTTTAAAATACGGCATAATAGTTTATTATTCCGTAGTTTCCTAAAGATTAATCGGTATCCATAATATAGAAGTTTTACTTAAAATAACATTAGAAACAAATCAATTTGCTGAAAATATTTTACAACCTCTTTTTGGTGCCAAAAACATATCTTGTATAAATTCACTGATGTATTTATAAAATATCAAAGAATATTATATTATATTTAAAAAAAATTCGACTAATATGTCAATAAGTTTTAATATTTACTTTAACAATTTCCAAATTAATACATAAACTAATGGGACATGTCTACCTAGTTAGACATCCTACATGTTCAATTACATCCCAAAAATATTTTATTATTATTTGTTCATATAAATAAAATTATCGAATCTCATAAATGAACACAATTTCATTATTTACCTATGAATTTGTATATATGTATCTGAAATAAACGGAAAAAATTCAGGAAATGATTTTATGTATGAAAATGAAGAAAAAATTTAACATTTTCAAAACGGGTTGAGATATCAAGTTGCAATTTAGTATACATGATTAAAAGTGCATTGTATATAACCTTAAATTCATAACAGCAGTAACTTCAACGTATTTTTAAATGGCGGCTATTTACTTGACGTTACTAATAACTTGAAAACCGCTAAATGTACAGAAAAATCTAAATATTCATAAAATAAGCCTATATTTATAAAAAAAGAGTCTTTTTATTAAGATTGGAAAAAAATAAGCGTCCCATTAGCTTTTCCATTTCAAAGCAATCCATTAAAAACATCAGCCTTACAATTTATGAAAAAATATTTTTTTGAGAATACAAACAATTTAAAAAAAAAAATATGGGTTCAACGTTGCAAAATCGTGTATTTAACTGAGTTGTTTAACAGTTTATAAGTAGGTTTCAATTGCTTTTACTGAAAATCAGCTGAGATTGTCACCTAAAATCAGCTGACGTTTTAAACATCTGACAGTAATTTGACACAAGAACAATTATTATTGTTGTGATGAACGTCTTAACTGTAAAATTGAAGTTGCCTGTAGTAATTTGTAAACATAAATTATGTCTTCCGTTTTCTATCCTTTTTCTCATCAGGCAGGCATGATTTTTATTTGTGATCGGGCTGATGGGAACAGTTATGAAGCTGCACGGTTATACCAGAAATAATTGACAAACTGTCGGCCACGAAATCCAAAGCACACTAATTTTTGTCCATTTTTAAAAAATGAGGTATCCTTACTTTTGTCATTAATATTGGTTTCTTTCAGGTTTATTTAATTTTTCTGTACATAGAGCGGTTTTCAAGTTACTCTCCTTTGAAATTTTTAAATCACTGTCATTTTGAAATGTTTAAAGTAATTTTACCATACTACAATATACATAAGTGAGGAAATGTAGCTGTAAAGATGTTTGGTCAGCTGTACAACCCTCTTTATAAAGGAGTCAAATTGGAGTTAGAATTAGATCTCTAAATTAAATATTATCTCTGTTTCCCAATAATTGATCCATTTCAATTTTCGTTTGCAATTATCGATTTGTAATGAAGTTTTTAAAAATTAATATGATAAATATCATTGCTATAACTGCTTGAATAAAGTTTTTTTTGGATTTAAAATAAGTTTTCTATTAATCCATTTTAACATGTATCAAAAAAATTTAATTGAATTTAGAATCATACCCGCTACAATTATATTTATTGTCGAGAAGGTATTTTAAAATAATTCATAATTAAAATGAATTTAACGAACGAGACACGTACAGCTTTATAAAAACTTCTTTTGCAAAATGACAAAACCTATAGATTAAACAATAGTGTTGTGATTGCGGAGGTTGAAAGATTTGAGACATCAAGAACAGCAGTTAATAGAGTTTTGAAATAATTAGTGATTCATATTCCATAGGAAAAGAAACAATGAATGCTTACTCCAGAACAAAATGTAACTGTGGCAGTAAACAGATTAATCGTAAAGAAAAGTTGAATAAAATGAAGGACATTGAAGTTCCACGCAAAACTACTCTACGTTGTTCATCGTATGTGTTTGATATTCCAGTAAATCATTCATGGCGTGCAGTATAAAACGGAAAACTTAAAAAGTATGCAACTTCCTTCAAACCTTTGTTGACAGAAGAAAATAAGGTAACTCGTCTTGAATATTTTTTACCAACTGTAAATGAAAATGACCATTTTCAAGATATGTAAAACTACGTTCACATTTACAAAAAAAAACAACTACTTTTATTTAGTTCCTGATGATCGGAGCCTTGCCATTAAGCTCAAAGCATATCAAACATGATTAAAGTTATGTTTTTGGCAGCAGTTACATAACCCGTTTAGATAAAAACCAATTCATCAATAGAACAATTGGAATATAAACGTTTGTCACAAAATGTAAACGTTTGTCACAAAATAATCGTCTATTATAAACAGTAAGAATTGCTGCAAAGGAACACTATTTACCATAATAGAAATTAGTAAACAAGTCTATAAAAATATGCTGACCGAAAAAGTGATCCCAGCTATTAAGGAAAAACGGCCGATTGGAAGGAAACATGTCATAATTCAACATGATAATGATAGAACACATAAAAATACTCATACTCAAAATGCACATATTTTTAGGGAATGGCAATGGAATACTTATATTCATTATCAACTTGCCAACAGTTCCGACTTAAAGGTTCTAAATTCAGGATTTTTAAATTGGATTCAATCTAAATACATTGATCAACTTATAGAAATAGTAGAAAAAGCGATCGCAACTATAAGAAAAATGATTTAAATAATATATTTTTGGCAATTCAAATAATGAAATATATTATAAAAAGGAAACAGTAATTATATACTTAAGCGTATGTCGAAAGAAAAACTTCTTCAAAAAAGACTTCCAATTAGTGTTATTTCCAACAGAGATGATATTCATAAAGCTTTGACAATAAATTAATAAATACTAAAATTGAATAAATAGTGTTAAGTAATTACGCCTGTGAAACAAATTAACATTTAAATACTGTCAAATAATCGTTAATACTCTTTTGTAATTTGATTAAATCAAAACTCGATCAAAGCGTACATGTCAATATATTAAATACAGAAATCAAACATGCATAAAAAATTTGGGAACAAGCAGAAATTACAGTGGACACCGTGTTTCTGTCATCTGTTAGTATTAAGCTGTACGCCACGATGCATGTTTAATTTTTGTATTTAATATATTGACTTGGACGCTTTTCTCGACATTTGATTTAATCAGATTTCAAAATAATATATTCATGTGCGGCCAAGGAAGCAACTGGTTCTGCATCGTTCATACTATTTAACTAAAACTGAGTTTTAAAGTATAAGATAAATGTTTTTAAATGGCTCATTTTGGAAAATTTAAATACAACTAATAGCTCACGTATTTTGGAACAGAGGATAGTATTATATATAGGGCATATAAATATCATAAGTTTCCTTCTGGAAAGTCTAATAATTTTTATGTTGTTAAAGTTCTGAAGAATTTGTACATTTTTCAATTTTTTAAAATCTTTTGTAAAAACGATTTTTTTCCAATTGTAATTTCTTTAATTGTTTTCTTTTCCATAGACCAACGGGATAGATAATATACAATACTAGTACTTTCTCATATATTTGTTTTAATACTATCACCTCAATAGATGTATTTAGATTCAGAATATACATACATATTTCTTAAGAATTTATTGAATAATAACGTGGTGTATTGACAATTAATATCAAATGTTAGTGCCTAGTTTCACTTTAATAAGGTTTTAATGGATTAGATAATATTTGAGTGAGAAATATTAAATTTAAAATTTATAACTAATGCTTTGTCTACATTTTATAAGTGAAACAGTGAAAATACTTTATAGAAAAAGAAATTAAATTAGAAAAGGCTGGACATATCAAGCGTTAATATCAAGTAAGCTAATTTTCAACTATTTTACTAAAATAAAGTATCTCAATTTAATCTACCTAAGAGAGATATTATGTAAAGGTTTATTCAAAATTTCCCCCTTGTAATAACTTTTTATGTTTTCGCGTACTCGATAAGGAAAGCACAGTTCAAAATTTCCAACAACAACTCTTTTATTTATTTATAGAAAAGTTATACTATGTTTTTTTTATTTTACCATCAACAATAGTGACATTCTGTTTTTGGAAATAATATATAAATTTCTAAACAACTAACAATTGCTGTGGGGTAAAAATCTTTCGGAACTAAATGACGCAGCAACTTATTTTATTAGTATACAATTTCATATATTTTTTCGGCATAAAATGTTAATAATTCAATTTCATTTCCAGACAGTAGACTATTATAGACTATTACCATTGGATAAATAGAACTCTAGGTCCATTCTAATGCAGTTTCTAGTTTAATTGAACGCGGACGAAATTAATTATTATTTCGATCACTAATTTCGCGTGTACATAAAACCAGAAGTGGGATTAAAATGTTGTCCTATGCAATATGTATGTATATTATTTGATCGAAGGGTGTTGGAACATTGTTGATTATAACTCCATATGCAATTTGGAGCGCTCGGTTAACGACTGGCTGCTACCGGTCTATCTGAATTTCAATATTCTATTAAGCTGTAAAACTAATTTTCTAAATATTCTCTTTTGCACAAAATTCCGGGCGCTCATCGTGCTAACCTAGAGCGTATATAAAGCTGTTTTAAGTTAGTGTTTCTTAAACTGTGGGATATGCCTCCTAATAGAGTAATAGTAAAGTTGTCCAACGGAGGTGCAGAACAAATCTAAACGTGATATTGTATACATAAATTTATTTTTTTTATTGTAGATTAATACGAAATTTTTAGTAATACATAAAAGGATCTAGTACATCGAAGAAATATGCACAATTTGTTGTGAAGATATGTTTTAGACCACTAAATTTAATGGTAGGCACGCTATTTACTGCAAAAAATATTTAAAAATTTGGCTTTAAATCAGTGATCGCTATCCTTAGCTCAGAAATAATGCATTGCTCATTTGAAGAATTGAAAAATTCTTGTTGCATATTAATACACAGTACTCCAATTGGAATATTCCTTCCTATGGTCGATAATACATTTATATATTGTTCATATTTGATTATGATACAGTTTTTGGTATAATATATGTGCAATATCATCTTAAGTGAGTTTCGATGGATTAAATATTGATGCGTCAAATTATCATTCATATATATTTGCTATTTATTTTGTTTAAAATACATTAAAATTTTCTGAAAAACGTACTAATTTTGTCAGAAAATTTTAAAACGCGGGTAATTTTTCCATGTATGTATTCAAAATGTTTAGTTTAGCAAAGACAAGTTTTCAAAGAGAACGCCACCGAGACTAACCATAAAATTGTAGCTTGCAATTGTTACTTCCCATATCATTGTCCATTGCACTGTTTAGTTATCAGCTTAAAACTGTTGTCAAGGTCTGAGCTCATTTGGGGAAAGTGTTTCCCTATGGATCTGGCAATAATTTCAAGTAGCATGTGGATTATTTTTTGTGTAAAAGTACTTTCAGGCTTACTAATTTTTCCCAAATTTATAATTATCTGGTGTTTTTTTCTGAAAAAATCAAGTCCTCTCGGATTGACGAAATTGTCTATAAATATGATTGTGACTATGTCGATGGTAGCAGGAAAAATACTTTTCGCAAGAATATTAGGTTTGTTGAATTTTGTTGCATGGTGAGTTACTTTATGTGAGGTAAGCAAAGTTTATTAGGGTACGACCAAACTATTTTAAAAGTTATTTTTTTGCATGCAAAATTGTCAAAATTTTTATTTCACTGAAGACACTGGGTGTATTTTAAAGACATTTATAAAACCTCTTCTCAAATATAAATCACAATATTTCCTAGTAAATAGTTTACGATAATTGGCAGTTTTTTATCTTCAGACGTTGATGTACATACACAGATGGACTTGCGGTTAATTTAAATGAAACTCTTATCCAGATTTAGGATCCAGTGGGTTAATAGTAATCGGATTTTGCTATTTTAAATTACATATTTTGGGTTTCAAGCATTTGGGAAACTAGACTGCGTCAACATGATTAGTTAACTGGTGAATTTTATTGGAGACAATGTGAACAACAATGCAAGTAACTTAATTTATCTGCATATTAACATTTAACCCTAAAAACAATTAGTAGCTATGAAATAAACTTATCTCCTTATCAAAATTATTGTCCGATTGTTTTAATTTATTGGTATCGACATGATTGCCTTATTGCAAGAAATCAATTTTATCCTTACTCCATCACTTATTTCAGGACATTATACAAATAGTCTATTTATCTACCGTAAGTATATCACTTTTGAAGTAATACATTAAATGTTATAAGTTTGTATTTCTTCAATTTAGTAGTACAAAAATTAGAAAAGGAAATTAATAACTCATACATTATTTCAGTCCAACTAAGTTGAAACCTAGTTTATTTTTCGAAAACCTTTACGGTGCCCAATAAAATACGATTTGTTTCCTATCTTTCATTAAAATTGACGAAATATCTGTTTCATTCTCAACGAATTTTAATTAAATTCTGTCATGAATATGCTTGTCGCATATTCTGTTCGAACTTTTATTTTTTGGTCCGGGCCCCATTTTTCATTCGGTACTCTTCCTACCAATGCGAAGCTTTTAACTTATTAGATATTAAAGTTGTCGAGTATAATGTCCATAATTGCCATCTTTGATGTGACTATGCTGGCATGTTTCTCTCTTATTTAACTTGCTGTGTCTGAGTCATCTCTGATTATGCGCTGAAGGGCGTAGTGGAGATAAGGCATTCTTGCCGGACCTCGTTCTAGTTAACGTTCTGATTGACTCGGATATCCTTCTCAGGTTTTTCATATCGTCGAACAGTTCACTCAATACCTTGCCGAATGCCTTTTCATAGTCTATACAGCATATATAGACATAGGTGGTCTGTATGAGTATATGTAGTGCAAACATTGCTTCTCGTTTTCCAAGACCATTTCGGGAATGCCGAATTGTACGACATCGTTCTCCGCTTTATATTTACTGATTATTTTGTTTTAAATCATACTCAGAAATAGTTTCATAGTTGGCCTTAATGGCTTATAAGTTTGTGGTCCTTGCCCGATTACAGTTTTTCCTGGGTCAGAAATTCTGTTGAATAGGCTTACAAAGAAATTAAAGCTTTCTTTATCTATTTGTCTAAATTTTTCCGCGTGAGTTCTATCTGGTCTCCAAGCTTCTTTTCTTATTTAATTTCCTGTTCAAACTCAGTTTAGAGTATTGGTATACCATTTAGTTTGAATGTGGTTTACGTTTTCTTTCGATTATCTTTAAATAGTTTAGAAATGAAGTTTTCCCAAGTCTTAAACATTGTTTCCTTATCTACTATTCTTACTATCGTATGCGAGGATTGTTATGGTTCTTTTATTATAGCTACTCTCCTTTACTTTATTGAGAAGAAAAAACTTGTAGTGTTTGTTTTATATTTCTTCAAGTTCATTTTATCTTTCTGTTAGCCAATTTTCTTTCAATAACCATATATTTTTGCGAATCTCCTTATGTATATCCCAGTTTTTTCTTAATCAACGATTTTATATGATCATCTCTTGTTTGTCAGTTCAGCAATTTTAAATGTTACCCAATTCATTTTTCTTAGCCTATTTTTGTGGATGGGTCTTCAGTTGTGACTCTCTGATATGTACTAAATAAGCTCCGTTATTATTTATATTCTCTTATTTTGTGTGTTATATCTCATTGAATACTTAGTTTAGTTTCATTCGAATTTTTTCTGCAATTCTCTTTGTTTCGGTTCTTATTTGAGGTTAAGTCATCTCCTGGGTATGTCTTTGCGCTTTATATACTCGATCTAAGTCTATTGCTTATTAGTGCATATTCTATCGAGTTCCTTACTATGTGTGATGATTTGCCTTTTGATGATTTCTAAGTAAAGAGTCATCTTTCTAGTAACTTAAACTATGTACTAGAAACTATATAATCCTCTTCAGTGCGGAACTTTAATAGGTGGTATTCCTATGCCGTATTCTCGTTTCGTATTATTAACTCTGACTTTACCTACTTTAGCATTAAAATATCCAATTATGATGTTATATGTTATTTTAGGTTTTGGGCAATAACTTTAATAACTTGTGCATATAATTCTTCAATATCCTCATCACTTGAATCAGCTATTCGCACATATATTTGTATGTTATTTATATCGTTTATTTTATCTTTTAATTGTGTCACTGCTATTTTTTCCGACATAAATATTCCAGTAGATTCCAATGTTACAATCTTAACACCGAAGAAAATTATCGTCCTCAAAAATGCCGTATTTTTTACTTACTTTTTGCACGTGATATTTATTAGTTCAAATCAATTAATGATTTTGTAGGTTTTACCTCATAAGTGTAGGTGATCTGTCAAATACAGAGGAATAAATTTTTGTTAAACTCTCTTGTAAATATTTAAATAATTAAAACTGATACGTCAAGTTGCTCTGCATTGTCTTAGAGTTTATTATGTATATACCATTTTACCAGTATTTTCCTCTATGACAAGGACAATGTTGCATACATGCAAGTTTTCAGATTGTTGTTATACGATTGTGTGTATTGTATTGATTTCTGAAGATATTTTATTTACAAAAGCTTTGATTGTTGAGAAATATGTATGTTTTCATGCGTTTGATTTATATTTAAAAGCGAAGCTATATTTTTGATTTTCTGATTTTTGATATAGGCAATCGGTGGCACCTAATCTACAAAATAGAACTCCTCCAAATATATATTAACAAGCTGGTTCTACGAGATACATATGTTTAAAATAAGTGGCACATGAGCCGAGCGCATATTTGATGTTCTTTGATATTTAGTTGGAAATAAACATATTATCAATAATCATAATTTTGGATATGAGTCTAAGTTTTAGAAGTGTTTCTCAATCTTGTTAGTTACACAGACCTCCTGCATAGTATGTCGGGCTTGGCAGGCGTTTTAATAAAGTTCCCTTCGAGTGAAGTGAGAAAGTTGACATAATTTGGCTACGCATGCATTTTGAAATACTTTAAAATAAAGAAAAATTCCTTGCAAATATATTAACTATATAAGTAAAGTTTCAAAAACCTTTAGTGCAATTTTGTTTAATACTTTTAAATATTTATAAAAAATAATATAATAATATATTTAAACTAACATAAAATAAAACTGAATGGGATTTTAGTTCTTGCATCCATTTCGTTAATATAATTGCCCTTGATTTAGTTGAGTGTAAAAGTACCAGCCGCATTCATGCATTAAGACCAATATGGAGTTAATTCGTATGTTTGAATTTTAAATCTATCATCACAGAAATATCTGTTTCGCATAAATATGTTGACGAAAATGGCAGTAAAAATTTAGAGCTGCCTGGCTTAATGAACGATATTGATTTCTAATACTTACCTAAAATACTGGAAGTGATTTTTGCTTAAACGTCGCATTCAAGGCTATTATTGGATAATTAAATAAGTTTAGTTTCTTCTTTCGCCGAAAAGATTATTAATCGAGTTACTTATAAAGAGCTTAATAATCCATTGATTTATGTAACTTATATCTTCCAATATTGAAACGAAGTCTCCAGATTTTTTTAGAAATGCCTGGGGTTAGTATGACAGCAATCTATTATTTTCATCAAATATCATCTACTCTTCTTTTACCAGTTTGCAATACTATGGGAATATTTGATAAATGCCTTTATGTATTCTTTCAGGCAAAATTAGTATTTTATTAAAGGCTTAAATTTTGTCAAGCATAGCAAATATGTTAGCCATTTTGCCTTCAGTTCGTTATATATGGAGAATATATCTCTGAGGTAAGTAAGATTCTCAAAGTAACTATATAAACTCGACTTCTTTTCGTTTAAAATCTTTGGAACTCTGATCGCATTTTAGTGAGACGCTTTTCCCCGCAATAACCATCAGTGTGCAAAAGAAGCGAAGTATATGATAAACTTCGTTCAAAATTGTAAATAGATGGGAATTTCCTAAACTTGTTTAATATTTACGATTTTATCTTCTTGCAACATTGCTTCAAAAAGTTCAGGTACCATTTCCTTAGAAACCAGTTGCTTACGGTGAGTAAAATAGTTTGTAGTAAAAAAATCGGGGTTAGCTATTTTTATTAGAGTTGACGAATCGTATTGACGTCATACACCGATAAAACTGCAAGCTCCTTTTCTTAGATATTCATTCAGTACTGCAAATAAACATTCGGCGGTAGTAGTATAATTTTAACACTAAAGAGCATAGCATTTCTTCTAGGATATCCTCGTTTGAATTTTCTACACATGTTACATAAAGCTGTAAAATTGCATCTGTAGATTCATCTATTTGTATTACAAACAATTCTGAGGAGTTTATTTTGTATATAAAGTGCTCTATAATATCTTCTGAAATATGACAACTCTTCACTAACCAATATCATTAGATTTCTTTAGGTTTTAGATAACCGTGTGTTTTTCTTTTTGCCAACGTTTCGCCCACCTTTCCAGGTAATTTTATCAAGACATGTAGCTCTTAAAAGGGCTAATTACAGCCTGCCATGTATCTATGAAAAACGCTTGGAATAGGTACTAACCAGTTCTAAAAAGTGGTAAATATAGACTGACATGTAGATCTCATTAGATAATCTTATAGTGTTAATTTTTTGAGCATAAGATTTCCCAAAAAGTTTAGTACATATATCCACTATGGCAGGTATAATAAAATTATCTGCAATTGTGAAATACACAAATGATGATTTTACAAGTGATCTATCAATTTCACATGGAATAGTTAGTATTGTTGGCTGCGTATTTAATGCTGTTCATTGCTTTTAAAAATATTCTACTGATTTAGTTTTCATTTCTAGAAGCATCTATGTGGTGAAGAAGCTTTGCCGGTCATAATGCATAATACTTCACCGTAAATCACACATTGGTGCTTTTAAACTGAATTAATTTTAATGAAATTAAACCCGTACTGAATATACTTTGACATAAATTTTTAACACTAGATAATTACACTGAGGGAGGCACAATTTTTTCTCATATTGCACAATACAGCCGCAGCTTCATATTCACTTTGGTTTTTTGATATACTTGGTTCTTCAGTCGTTGAAATAAAAGCCGAAGATTTGTTTTTTACTAATTTTTCTTTTCTATTGGAATATAATATCTTAATCTGCATTAAATTACTATTCTATAATTGCACATAAATAAAATCCTCATTTATCTCTATTGTTTTAATCTGTTACGGCTAAACATGGTACTACAATTGCAAAGAACAACGCGATGACACAGATTTTAAATATAAATTGTAAAATAATCTAAATTTATTGTGGACTGTTATTTAAAAAGCTATTTTACAACGTATTTACGGACTCCTTCCACACAGCTCGCAGACTCCCGTGAGTCTACGAACCCCTGCTTTTGAAACGCTGATTTATATATATATATATATATATATAAATATATATAT
>JAWQRN010000666.1:0-27363 GCA_033557685.1 Sperchopsis tessellata | reverse complement strand
GAGCCTCTACACGGTTTCCACCCGGAAACAACATTCATACAGATACTAACCGTGGAAGTCTATTACATTTAATAGTTAAGCTAAATTACTAAAACTAAATATACAAAACAAATTCAAACTCACCCTTGGCACAGGTTGGCAGGGGTAATTAATCCAATAAGTCAACTTACTTTAAATAACTACTAAACAATTTCAAGATAGAAATCTGTATTGAAACAAACATGGTTGACATACAAAAATATAAAATACAGCAATCAAAATTGACGGACACTGTAACGTTGAGTAGTTGTATGTGTTAGGTTTGGAGTGAGGATTTTTATATCTAAGTCATATCAAGCTTGTTGCTGGTATGAGAAAGTTATTGGAACTTCCCCTACAGATGCTGATGCATTAATATGATATGGGAAGGCGCATAGGCTCTGCCCACACATAGTCATTGTTATATATCATATGCGGATGTACATTGACTCCTCTCATCCATAGTGGTTCAGTGTATATATCATTGTTATTATATATTAAGGTATAGGAAGCCACATTAGCTCAATCTATACATAGTTGTGTTGTGTAGAAAAGTATAGGAAGGCACATTGGTTTCGCCTATACATCATCATTTTTGGATATGATTATACGAATAATAACTGCAAGATAAGATATGAAGGAGTCATTCATAACCTCCTAGGTAATATATGGGAAGAACCCTAAGGTTTTAGATCTCACGTGAAGTTACCACTTAAGGGAACTAATAAGGAGAACCTTTGTGAGGTCCCAGGTCTTACTCAAGTGCTGTCCCCGTTAATGTAGATTAAAGAGTTATCATCTAACACATAGACCCTAAGGAACGAATAAGGAGGGCCCTCGTGCAGTCTCAGATCTTTCTCAACTGCGGTTCCAGTTTAGGGACATTTATGTGTTGAAAATAACTGGGGAGACTAGATCTCAGTTGTGTATGGTACAACTACAAAATCTCCCATAACTTTTCCAATGTAAACTTAATAGGATTAGAATTTAATAATTATTGAGGTAATCGGGCTGCTACATTGGCCATATGTGGATATTTACCATGGAAGAGGCTGAAGTTACTGTACTCTAAAGGAAAATCTTACAAACAAATAAAAACATCATAAACTAAGTTCCTTAGGACCCCTACTAACCCGATATTACACATTTAAAATAACAACACATGAGCTCATATTAACACATGTCAACCGTTTCACAATTTAGATAATGATTATTGTGGAATGCTTTTTTAATACACCCAGTATGTGTTCATAAATAAACATTTTTATTGTTAAAAATCTTATTTAGCGTTAGGGAGAAAGAATATCCCCTTGGTAAATCCATGTAAACAAAGAAATGGTTGCAACAGAGTTATTTCTCTATTTTTCCTTTAATTAGATATATTTCCAATGAACCATTAAATGTAATTCTAAGAACACCACTTCAAATATTCAAGCTAATAATTATTAATGAGAAACCACTACACAGTTTTACTTCCCCTGATACCACACCAATTTCTAATATCTAAAAAATGATCTATCTTTATTCAATACATAGCATCCCTAACTTTCACATTGCAACATAAGCCCATTCTAATGTCTGTGTTAATCCCCCAGACATCAGTTGTAAACCGACTTAAAAATTCTATGCTCTATAATAATAAATAGCAAACATAATAAAAGCGCTACACATCTCATAAATTAATATCTATTATTATTTAAATATATAGGTAATATTAAATGTATCAACTAAATAATTAACTCAATCACCATGAAAATATTTTCAAATTAAAGTAATCACCATATGTGTATTTAATTGTTCTTATCCAAAATTTGTTTTCAGCTCATCCGATAAGTCAGAGGCCACATCTAGTGAACCTGTTACAAAGAAAAATAAGAGTAATTCATATAATTTTAATTTCAGTAGTTGGTAATATATGGAATATGTATATTAAATTTTATATAATTATATAAGTCTATAAAATTTATTTTCAATTAATATTTTAAAACTTTTACTATTTATCATAGGTAGTTATATTTAAATAAATATATAAGTATAAATACAGGTGTTATATTAACTTTTAATTTAAGTGTATTTTATAAGTGACGAAATAAAGAAAAATGTATCAAAAGGTTAATAAGTTTATTGACCAAGATTTTTGTAGATATTCATGCATAACTATAAACATGTTTATTCAGCTCGAATTTCTATATTTTAACAATAAAAATTAAAGACCGTAGTGTTAAATAAACAAAAGTGATAAGAAATACAACAAAAGAATATTGTGAGTAATATATTGCGACCTCTTCAATCAGTTGACATATATGTGCAATTAACATATCATTGGTTTGATTTATAATTTTAAGAAAGAGTTCACAGTAATATGACTGATTTCTTGTACACTAGAATATCTAAGCCACATGGCTCAGATTGTATTAAACTCTTGTTGGTTTCATTCAATGTTTTATTCCTGGTAAGTTAATTTACATTAATATTATACTATTTTTATTCACCCTTCTATGGTATTTGAGCGAATTTTAACTTATATCGATCAACATCACCTTTTGATTTAATTATTTATATTATTATTATATTATTAATTCTCAAATAGTGTTACTTTTGCCTTTTACATGCAATTCTAAAAAGTAAATTCACTCTTAACATTTGTTTTGATAGGAACATAGATTATGAATATATTAACCGCCTACCATTGTAGTGTTCTAAGAGATTATCTGCTGGACTTCTACAGTAAAAGCTTAACAATAAAAAATGTTAGTAGTAGAATATTGTTATGTTTTTAGGGTTTTACAAATTAGTCACAATTTAAACTCTTTTTTAACAAGCTACAAAATTACTACACAATACTAAAGCACTTAATCCAAAAATAATTTAAACAAATTTGATGTCATGACAATCAAAATTTATAGTTTTCCTACAAATTATCATAGTTTCCGCTTCAAAAGAATAGATGTAATAGTTAAAAGTGCATTTTTGGGATATGGAATATCGATATACCATGAAGCAAATCCATTTCAGTGAATAAAGCAAAATAAAATTTTAGTACGGTACACATATAGAAGCAACTATTTTGATATAGTAAGATGTATGGACCTCAAAGGAAAAGAACTTTAACACAACAATTGCCATGTCACTCAATGTACGGTTGACAATTCATCAAAATTTATAGTAATAATGAAGTGTGTGATCCTTTCTTATCTCATCAGCAGTTGTCACTATCCACTTATTTATACAACTATTCCAAATTTTCTGTATGGCATATTTATTTGTTTTAATTTGATTTATAATAATATCTCTTTAAAATTAAATATTTTATAGCGTCCTTTATATTCGTTCTACTCGATAGCTTAATTTGTTTCAATCTTTGTGGTATCAGTTTCTGCAATATTTTCAAATTGTTCATCATTATTTTCTTCTTCTATCAAGTTATTTAGTACTACTTCAATATTTTCCTAAACTTGAGAATTTCCTTCCTCCTGATGAAAAATTCGATTTATTAATGAGCTACTAAGATTTTCAGCAAGTTCTCTCAATTTTCTGTTAATTTTTTTCTTTTTGGTATAGTTTTTATTATTTTTGCAATAAATAGATTTATATTAGTGTCAAAATAAATAGAACGCACTATACTGTACAATAGAGAACTGACATATACAGGATACAAAGAATACTGACGAATTCAGATCGACAAGTGTGCTGATGTCTCTCAAATGCATGTAAGACTGTCTAGTTGCTATAAACTAATGCATGCTTATAATATTCTTGCTATATCTATTTTTCAGTTGAAGTTAAATAAATGTACTATAAGGAATGTGAAAATAATGAAAACATTTTTTCCAATTACAGTAGAAATTAAATTTGTTCATAACAAAATTTATATATTTGATTATATTTTAATTTATTAGATTAATAGATTAAATTGAAAGTTATTTTTTTGATATTAGGTTATTTGGTTCAACTCATACTTTTCAAATATTTCAAAATCATTAATTTCAACATTTTTTCAATTTCTTGAAATTTCAGTTTATATTTTTTATTTTTTCTCTACTGAGTTGTTCATATTTCTGAGTGTTCACTAGGGCTGCTTCGAAAGATCCATCTGAAGCATATGATCGAACGATCAGTCTTTTAGATGGAAAGATTGACCCTTGATCAAAAACCACTCCGTAGTAGAAGATCGAGAATCAATCTTCAATTAAGTTCAGCAGTTTATCCCAACATAAAGATGTATCCTGTGCTAAGGTGTATGATATGAGAATTTTTTGTAAAATGTTTTATGATAATAGTAAGTCATAAATTTTATAAGAGGTTTCATAGTCTATACAGTAACATTTGCCAATTTAATTTTAGAGAATATTTATTTAAATATCTTTATTGATTTTTGTTATTTACCGTTCAAATTTTACAATATTTTAAAACTAGCTTTGATAGAAAGCAATATACCTTTATTGCACAAATACGCAAAAAATTTAAAACATAATTAAGCTCTATAGTTCCTTGATTAGTTTCAATCTACAAATGATATAAAAAATTTGGAAGTAACAAGTGATACAAAATAAACTATATTATGAGAGTAAATAATAATACTAATATAGGAGTAACAAAAACATGTTTAGGTACATTTTTGTGTTTGGAGCACTTTTTGTTCGTTTTGACGTAAGTAATGATCGTATATATATATATCGTCTTCTACCTTTCGGTGAAGAGGTTGGTTTTTTAACCCTTCTTTATGAATTTCTTCCACTCTGTTCTGTTCTGTGCAGGTCTTTAATTATTTCGTCTATATATATATATACGTTAAACATCGTTGGACTTGACTTCCACTCTGTATTAGTCCCTCATTTGTTCGGAAATTTGTGGACCTGATGTTCCTACTCACTACATAGTTGGTGGTATTCTTGTATATTCTCTTAACCGCATTTATCAGATTCTTTTTTACTCTTTTTCAACCATACTAGCTCATACTTTCTCTTTGTCCGTTCTAACAAAAGTGTTTCCAAGTCTATAAATATTAGATATGCTTTTGTATTCTTTTTCAGTGTTTCTGTGTAATGTTTTACTCTTCTTTCTAACACTTTTTCGTATATTCTTAATGCATTACTTATTATTGTAATTCCCCTATAATTGCTGCACTCGTATCTTCCTTCTTATGTGTTGGTACTCTCATCCCTACCTCCCAATCTTTCAGTATTTATTTTCTTTTCTATGCCTTATTACATATTTTCCTGTATAGTTCTATTCCCTTATCTCCCATATTCCTCAGCATTTCTATCTATATTCTATTATGACTCGCAGCTTTACCGTTTTTCCATGTTTATATTGCTTCCTTTATCTCTTCAATATCTATTTCGTCTTCATTTGGTACTTCATTTTCTAGTATGTTGTTCTCAGCTTTACTGTTTTCATTATCTCTTGCGCTATCATTTAGTTGATCTTGGAAATATTGTTTCCATCTATCCATTATCAATTTGTCTTCTGTTATCATTCCTCCTTTTTTTTTTTAGAGTTTTCGTCTGTGTTGTTGTTTCCTGTCTGATGTTTTTGACTACTTTAAAAAACAGTTTTTGCTTCGTTTTACTGTTTTCCTCCATTTTTCCCGAGCTTTTTTTGTTCACTAGCTTTTACCAAGTCTCTTACTTTCTTTCTTTGTTCCTTGTATTCATTTTACTTTATTTGCGACTCATCTGGTAGATGCTCTTTCCGCCTTTTCTTCTTTAGTCCGTCTTCTGGTTTTATTTCCTGGGTCCATCAGTTTATCTTTTGTTTTTTTGTTTCCCATCTTTATTGTTCCACATATTTCTCTCACGTTCTCCTTTGCGATGTTTTTGAATTTTATCCATAATTCCTCTGTCTTTACATTATTACTTATTTCCAATCTGTTTATCTTATAATCAACAAGTTCTCTATATTTCTGTGCCTTGTGCAAACTACTTGTGATAAGGTACACGTGAACAACGCCGTAACACCCTCAGTCTAATGGAGTGAATTAATCAAACCATGGGCACTGATACCTATCCAAAGTTGTTTCCAAATATCAAAAAGATTGGGAAAAGTTTATCCATCTATTCCTGATGACCTACCGCTCAGCTGTTAACAAAATCCCAGTTAGAATGATTTTCGGAAGAGAAATGAGATTACCTGGTGACTTGATTTAGGCAGCCGGCAAGATTAATAGGAAGCAGGTGATAATTATGTTAACAATCTAAGATGGAAGATGTACGACATTCACAATCTTGTCCGAAACAACATACAGATTGCAAGCAATAGAATAAAGAAGAGATTCGATGTACGAGCCAATCCTAGAGGATTCAAAAAAGGCGATCTAGTCTGGCTGTATAATTCACAACGCTGGAAAGGTCTATTCCCCAAACTGCAATTATCCTGAGAAGGACCATATGAAGTAGCGAATATAATTAACGACATGATGTATCAAATCAAGAAACAACCACGAGGAAAACCAATAGTCATACACTGCAATCGGTTACCCCTTACACCAGCTTCGAAGAAGGAGAACATCTTCGGATAGAGAAATTATAAGTCCCCGATGAATAGAAGTTTGAGACATTCCTGAAGATTCAGGAAAGCCATCAGCTGGATTTTAATGTGGTGAAGGAGCAAGAAGAAGATCTGTTTGGTGCCAAGTTCACTGGTACACTGTGAAGCAGCTGATCTGAAGATGTCCTGGGGTATTGCCAAGGTGTTTCGCACGAGATTCCAGGAACTTGATGAACTGCATATCAAAGTTGAATCCGATCAGTAGGTTCTTCAGTTCAAATTTAAATTCAATACATTATTTCAAATACCAATAAGTGTTGAAATACAAAATAGATACAATTATTAGCAACATAATAATATAACACCATAATACATAGCACCACATGCACAAATGCAAATACAAATAGATGCAACATTCATAAAAGATCTATGAAATGATGACACTCTTGCTAATTGGAGTCTTACATAAATAGTTGCATATCTTGTATTGTACATGTGAATATCACTTCCCATATCAAATAAATTTCTTTTGTCATGCACAAACACCACACAATCATAAATGTATAATGAGATCACGGTCATTATCCTCAAACTAGCAAAACATGGAACACATGACTCATAGTTCAAACCATTCATAATAGGCAACGATCTTTTTTGCAAGAATAATACATCATGTAACAGAAAAGGATGCCGTACCGTAGTTTAGACTTGAAATATGCATAGTAATAGTTCTCAAGAGGACAACACTACTAAACTTACAATCATGACTCAAAATAAAATTCACAGTTTTAAGCTTCTTTTTTAAATGATCATAATGTTCAGTACAATGCAAATCTTCGTCGATGTGCATTACCAACAATATACACAACATTACAAACTGAATATTTGCACCACCAAACAATATGTGCCCCAGATCACTTCTCTAATGAAATGGATAATGTTAGTCTTACCAACATTTACGATACGGCCATTCTCTGAAAACCAGTTATTCAAGATTCAACCATATCTGCAGAAACACAAACTCGTGTCATCAGCATATAATGTCATAGGTACATTCACACATCTTGGCAAATCGTTTATGAAAACCAAAAACAAAATCGGGATTAATACTGAACCCTGTGGTATGCCAATATTAGATATTCTCTTGCAGGATTCAGTAGTTGTACCTTTCGAGCACAATTAATCTGAACAACTTGTTCTCGATTCAGCAAATATGATCTATACGTTGACAAAGTCAAGCTCCTTACTCTGTATGCATGAAGTCTCAAAATCAAAAGTTCATGGTTAACCAAGTTGAATGCTTTTGACAAATCATAATTCATGCACACAGCATAGAGATTTCCATCCAAAATCAGAGCTAGAATGTTTTGTAGTGCACTAGCAGTAGACCTACCTACTCTTAACCCATGCACTTGATTCCAGAAAACTGAAGTTGCACTTAAAGTTCGTTCAAAAATCTTAGATAAGACATTAAAGTTAGAAATTGGCCTGTAATTGTCAACAGAATTCTTACTATTGTTCTTATATTCTGGAATTATCTTAGTCTGCTTCAATATGCTGTTGAGTTGGTTGATCAAGACAAATCGAATACAGCCCTGCTATATAAACAGCCGGCCAGAGTCAGAGTAGTATCAAGGAGAGTCCTCCCCGCAGTTTAGACCAAGTCTACTACAAAGTTTGGGCAAAAAGTAATAGGACGGTAGATATTCCCGCTAGAAATACAGTTGTATAATTATTATTGTGTTAATGTAAATTAAGCACTTTAAAATAAATGCACTTTAAATTTGTTGAATTGTTATTTGTGAAGCTGTAAAAAAATTACAATAGTTTTCTTCATTTTGGGAAACTTTAATATAAATATTAAATCAAAGGACAATTCTTCTATTGTTGATGATTAATGAGTGGACACTGGTTGCAATACATTCTGGGAACTGCATAGATAATATTATAATATACTTAGGAGCGATATATAGTAGTAAATACAGGTATATCTAGTTTATCATAGAGCTCAAATTATAAGTTTCAATGCAGAAATTTCTTAAGCTAAAGCATCAGTTCGAAATGTAGGGTCATAAATGGTGAGACAATATATAATTAAACATTTTATAATGGGTGACGAATGGTCAAATGTGTATCGGGTAGGTGATGTAGAGATTTTATGAGTACATTTATGAACTATGTTAATATTTTTTCATTTAAAGAGTAGTGGACAAAAGAGACTGTGCAATCTTTCCACACCAGAAATAATGTATAAATAGGATGTTGATCTTTAACAACACTTGCAGTGTATTTACCAGAGTGTAAGCATTAAGCTAGAGGGTAAAAACAGAGGTAAACAACTTATTATTGCAACTAGAGAAAAATAAATAGTATGTTAATAATTGGAAAGGGCAGAGTGCTGTGTGTCAAATTGTAAATGCAGTGACTGGTAAAGAGGAAAGGAAAAAGTTTAAACATGATCTCAAAATTATTTCTTAATCTATTAAAATAAAGAAAAAATTGACGTTAAAATTATTCAGTAATGTCTTTTTGTTGTTTTATAATTTTAAATATCTCATAATGGCTTTAGTTTAAGTGTAGGGAAGATGCATAAATTCGAAAAACAATCTTACCAGAAACAAAAGTTGTAAACATATAGGGTATTTAATTTATAAAAAATATATCCTGCACATATAAAAACAGTAGAACCTAAAAAACTTTTATCTTTAAAGTTTTCTATCTGAAACAGCTTACAAGTTATCAAATAATGTCACCCAAAAAGAACAGCTTGTTTATAATTATATTTTAAATTTTTATAGATTTCTGGTATAATATTATTGACTGTCGGAAGCAGCGTAAAGTCTAATTTTACAAATGAACCATTTTTGGACGAAAGATATGTTCTTGGAGCTGACTTTTTACTCATTGTGGGAATAATAGTTTTTCTAATTACCGTCATTGGTTGTTATGGAGTAATGAAAGAAAATGTTTGCATGACTTTATTGGTAAAAATTTAAAAAACAAGATTCTTGGTTTAAAGTCTAATGCATTTTATTTCCAGTTTTCAACTTTGCTTATTTTAGTTCTATTTTTGGAATTAGCTGCTGGTGTTGGAGCATTTTTTTTAGCAGAAACAACCGAAAATTACATCAATACAACTTTTACAACCTCATTAAAATTCTATCAAAGACTTGATAATGTTACGTTTGCTTGGGATAGTTTGCAAATTGGTGTAGGTATATTTCCACTTTTGTTTCATAAATATATAAATAATATTTTTTTAAACTTGAACATAAATATCACATTCACTAAATGTGATGCAAAAATCAATTGTTTATATTCGTATTCTTCCATTAAGCGTTAATCTTCTGGAATCATCCACAATTCAAAAGCAACCATTAATCTGGATTAATATGCTTCAAAAATTCTGAAACAAACCTTCTATAAACTTGTCAACTTACTCAAATATTCTTCTATTCTATAAAAACATGTAATAAATTGAAGAAAATATGAATAGGAATTTTTCACAAGAATAATAGAAATAAGGATTTCAAGAAAGTGTGATGAGCCTACTGCTATATAATACAGTAATAAATTCATTTCTAGGTCTAATGTACAATATAAAATACTTGTTTACTATGTATACAAAGAGTCATAAAAAGTTTACATAAAAAAACATTAATACATATTGGGAGCGATTCAGATTGGACCTACAATGAAATCTGCCTCTTCTTCTATCGCCTCCTTTGATAATAAGGCCACAAGTCTGCTAGTGCAAAAGGTAAATGCCCCTAGAGGAGATATCATCTTTCACCTAAAAGCACCTGAGCAGCAGCACATAATAGGATGAAATGTATTTCTAACAGATTCCCAATTCTGTAAGCATAATACCTCTTAAATATTCCAGCCTATGCCTTTGGTAAAGTAATTGCAAAATCATGGATAACATCAAAGTACATTAAAAGAATACAGGTCAAATAGAAACTTTAGAATTATAAGCATAATTTTTTTTTAGTTGGTAATAGATTACAATAAAAAAGAAAAATGTAGAAATGGGTGAAATACAAATTTAGGACACCTGCAAATGCTTTTAACTCCACAAAAACTAGAATATAGAATATTGGGCTGAAGACAAGTTATCAAACAGATGACGCGGAACGTGGTGAAAACTTTACTAAAGATTTCGGAAAAGATTGCTCTGTATTTTATTGTGTGAGCACTTTATATGCAAATAGTTATAATATTTTTCTCCATCCTGAAACACTTCAGGAGGTGATGGAGCAATTGTTAAACTGAAGAGAAAGACTACGGTTGATATGTTTGGCATGAATATGTGGTTCATGAAAGCTGTTGCCAGTTAAATCATTTTACCTCTCATTGACATAGTATGAAGTTGTTTTGTCACAGGTGGTGTTCTCCATAAAATGGAGATCGTGAAAGCAACACCAAATTACAAGAATGGAAACATTAATGTTTCGTCCAAAAGTGGTCGAGTGTCTTTCGGCAAGGACAATGGTGTGGTTTTTTGATGAGCATCACACTCTTGTTGATAACCTATATGGTTTCTGTAAGGGTACAGGCATGGCTTTAGAAATACCGCTGTTAATTGAAGAAGTTCTGATGGGAATGAAACTTCGTGAGTGCAGTATCAGGCTGTTCCGGGATTTTCAAAGAATCATGAGGCATTCGATTACTGCTGTTTACCAATAACACGATCATGCTTGATGAACAGGAAACAAGTGGTATGTTTAAAACAGGAGTACAGCTCTTTAAGACCTATAGATCAGTGTACCTCACTGATCAATTTTGTGGTCACGGTTTTTTTATAATTTATATGAATGATGATGACACCACCTTATAGCATAAAGGAGCTGGCCTGAATATGCTGAAATCTTCATTGGGAGACATCATCAGTGTGTTGCCGATTATGATTGAGTTTATATAAAACTAAGAGCCAGGCAGTTTACTTCACTTTAAGCAAGCATTTTCCCTTTAAACATGCTGGTTCTACGAAGTTTCTGACCCTCTATAAAGACTATAGATTGAGTGGCAGAGTCATATATTTATATTTGAGCATAAGTCTATCGTTGGCACCAAATATTATATAAAGCTAAGACCATTGCTGGGAGGGAGTACGCGCTTACAACTTGTCAAGTTGTCTTTCACTCTAGGCTGAACTATGGTATTAGTGACTGAGGTCATGGCCCCCATACTCAATTTGTGGTGCTGCTGCAAAAGCAGGCTGTATATACGAATTATTTGTGTTTCATAACCCTAACTTGTGAGACTACTTGAGTTGTCTGATTCTCAACGGCACTGAAAATGTACTGGGAAAGTACTGAAATAGCTATATATCGTCAAGCTGACATCTTTGGAAAGTCAGAAACTAACTTTAATTTTTACATTAATATAGGCTATTCGTTTCTGCTACTTTGACCTGTCTAAAAGGATCACAATAGATGGCATTAATATCTATATTTTTTTATCTACACATTGTATGCATTTCATACACTAACTGCTGGAGATAGTTCCCAAACGACGCTGATGAGTAATTGGGAAAGTACTGGAATAGCTATATGTTGTTGAGTTGATATATTTGGTAGATCTTGCAAACTTACTTTTGTATTTATATTATTGTATTGCGTCTTTACCACTGTGGCTGGCGTAAACATCGAATCTTCACAAAGCGGGCTTTACAAGTGCTTACAAATAAATGCCGTAACTATTTACATTTTGCTAATTAGTTTAGCTACTTCACCAGTAAATCCTGTCCACATCAAAACCTACTCCTTACATATATTTTTCTTATTAATGGTTCCATTTATAAACATTGTAACTTGTGTTGAGCAGAGAATGTTACCTTGTTGAAGATGGCTGATGACTTCCGGCCCTCCGTCTTTTATAGGCACTGACGAAGGGTCGAAATTCAGTGACGCTACCGCTAGAGGCGCTTTCCGAACCGCCAAATTAACCACAAAATAGTTAATAATGTTTTTAACAATTTGGTTTAAAAAAGTGACTGAATAGAATTATTATTACCTAGCTTCATAAGCAACACTGAAAAATGTTTTTCGGTGCGCCAGGTACGAAATTTTCCACCCTCGTACAACACGCGATCGGCCAAGAATTAAATAATTAATTCATGGGGTAACAATATAATCAGTACTCTATTTCGTTTCATTACAATTTTTGAAAATGTTAATAATTGATTGTGTTTACCAGTAAACGTTTGTGAAAAAGTGACCTATTTTATTTAAAAGTTCTCATTAACTTTTCAAAATTTGTTTTAGATTTGTTGATACTTTATCTTTCTAATAGTACAATGTTTTTGCGATGGCGTTTGTAGTTTTACAACCTTTTACCCAATGTCCTCACATCCACACCATTTGTCCCTTTCACATTTTCCAAAAAATCTTTAACATTTCTGTATATTCTTCTCGAATATACTTTATAATTTTAGTATGGCAATCTTCCTTATATCCAGGATGTGAGATCATACAGGGGAGCGAATTGTGATACAGTTCATTACCTGGTGGGAACGACTTTGAAACAACAAATAGCCATAGTACCAACAATAAAAGGTACTGCAAGCAGTAAATGGAATATCTAGACATTGAAGGACAAACGAACAGCTACTGCAAAAAAGTAGAAGACGCACTGACGGTAGAGGTAGAAGGAAACAATGTCGAGTAAATGTGGCTGCGGATAAGAAAAGTGATACTGGAGGCAGCTGATAGTGTAATAGGCAGGAAAAAAAGAATAAGAAATGAAGACTGTGGAGTTCGAAAACTTAAGGAGAATAGTCACAAGAATATTCATGTGAAAGAAGCAGGAAATGATGAACCTTAAACTGGAACAGATCAAGTAATGTTTTAAAAAACTCAAGGAAATTCTACAACGGCATACGTGAAAAAACAAAAGAATTCCAGGCCAGAGCGACTGCCTGCAGAGATGGTGCATCCTAACGGAGGAAAGTGTCATCTAGGGGAGATGGAAGGAGTACTTTGAGGACCTGCTGGCTGCTGGCGTGGGAAGTGTGGATGAAGATATACCATACTGGGGAACCTGAAATCTGGACACCAACGTACAAAGCGGTGGTTGCAGTCATTAAGGCGCTGAAGAATGAGTCGCCAGGCTGCGATTCCATAAACCCTGAATTAATAAAAATGCAGGTAGACTTCTGTGGGAAACGATACATAGACTAATTGGGAAAATCTGGAACGAGGAAAGAATTCCAGACGAATGGAAAGTGGGGATAATACAACCTTTACATAAAAAAGGGGACAAGAAGATATGCAATAATTACAGAAGCATAACCCTGTTGAATGTAACAAGATCTTATCAAACATAATACATAACAAACTATCCGAATATGCTGAAGAATTAATGGGGGAGTACCAGTGCGGCTTCCGACCTAACCGCACCAGAAATGACCAGATACACCTCATGAAATAAGTCCAGGAAAAAAGCTATGAGCACAACATTGAACTGCATAATTTTTGTATTGATTTTAGGCAGGTTTTTGATAGCATTAATAGAAGGGAGCTAATCAGACGGCACACTATAATGGGTATACCCAGAAAACTTATTAAGCTCATTAATGTAACTCTTGAAGGTTCTCTCAGCCTTGCTTTGTAACCTTCTGCTGGAATCCGTGATAAGTTGAAACTGTCTAGTAATATAGCCACAAAATGCGTGCAACTATGTGCGTATGTAGAAGATATCGTTATAACAGCATAGAGCGAATACGATCTAAGATATACATTTTGCATGCTGATGGAGGAATCAAAAAAAGTTGGTTTACTGACTAATTAGGGGAAAATAAAATATATGAAAACAGCAAGAAGAGAGCAAGAAGGACAAAGATCCTTCAAAATAGATAAATTACCTTTGAGACTGTTAACTCCTTTACATACTTAGGTGCCACTTTAACATCAACGAACCAAATGAGTGAAGAGATAAGAGCTAGAATAAAGGCAGGGAACAAAGCAGTATATTCCCATAAAGATATGGTAAGTTCAAAACTCCTAAGTAGATCAACGAAGCTTAGAATTTATGGATCTTTGATAAGACCTGTGGTCACATATGTAAGAGAAACATGGACACTGACCGATAGGGAGATAAATACACTTAGGGTATGGGAACAAAGAGTACTCAAAGAGATATTTGGAGATGAACCACGAACTCGATGATATGGGAACGAAGCGTACTCAGAAAGATATTTAGAGATGAACCACGAACTCGATAGTATGGGAACGAAGAGTACTCAAAAAGATATTTGGAGATGAACCACGAACTCGATGCCCTGATCAACGGAGGAGACAGTGCGCTTTGTAAAAGCCAAGCGTCTGGGATGGTTCGCTCATCTTATGCGTATGTAAAATGTAAGAACACCTAAAAAAGTAATGGACTGGGTATCATCGGAAGTAAGAGCGAGGGGAAGGCCAAGGAGAACTAGGTGGAAGACCTGAGATCAGTGGGAGTGCGGAATTATGCCGTGGAGCCCTAAACCGAGAACAATGGATAGAGGTGGTGGAGCAGATCAAAACCCATAGCGGGTTGTAGTGTCACAGAAAGAAGATGAAGAATCTTCCTTATATTATCTAACATAAACCACCTCGATAATAATGTTGTAAGCCAGCATACCAATGAGCAAAGGGTCTGGGATTCAACCCCGAGACAGTTAAGTTTTTGTGATTAAGGAAAAGTCTATGTGTTGGTCTTCTTCAAGGAGGGATGTACAACTGTGAGTTCCATGTATTGTACTTAAATGTTAAATGAACCCAATTCCAGTTCAAATACTGGATGCGGCAAAATGGGTCATAGCAGCGGAAAAAAGTTAATGTTAAATAAATGGAAAAAAATCTAATATAATTAATTTTTTGGTAGTTCAAATGCTGTGGTGTTAATGGTCCAGAAGATTGGTTACAGTACAACTTTACTTTTGAAAAACTACCAGAGTCATGCATTTTAAGTACAGAATTGAATTGTTCGTATCAAACTGGATGTTTACGGGTGTACGAATCATTTGTAAAGACCCATATCCACACCATAGAAGTTTTTGGCTTTGGGATGGCCGTAATGCAGGTAATTTGAATATATTCTTGTAAATGTCTATACCACCAAATTTTGTGGTATTTATAAAATTTATATAAATATTCTAACTAAATCATTTATTATATTAATTTTAAAAATGTATAAAGTACAAAAGTTTTAAGCAAGTAAATACAATAATGCTGTAACAATATATTTATAAATTATTTTTTTTTTAGTTGATTGGTGTATCTCTATCTTGTTATCTGTCAAGTGAAATAAGAAGAACTTTCATGTTTGTCTGATGATGTTAACCTGTTATATTTATATTTAATATTAATAAAATTATTTAAGTGTAAATTGTGTTTTTCCTTTATGTTTTTATGTGCGAATTTCAGATAAAGGAAACATTGCAGACTGACTTATATTAACTATTTTATAAAAATAATAATCAATCAATTGGTTAATCAAATAATTGATTAGTCAATTAATCAAATAACCAAGTAATCGATCAATCAAATTATCGAGTAACCTAATAAATTATTACCCGATTATTTTTCAACAATCGATAATTGATTCTGAATTTTATTTCTTACAGATAAGACAAACCTTGACAGTCTATTACATTTAGTACTGTACATCTTATGATTTTTGCTAGTGATAGGTACCTATTATCGAATGAACTATCAATAGTTAACAATTAGTAGAAAAGATTAACTAACGAATGAATTACTCGATAAATTTTTGTTCATTCAAATACAAACAATTGTTTGAAGAATGTATTTGAACTTCTATATGAATATTGTTTCCGGGTGAAAACTGTGTAGAGGCTCTGACAAGTGCTGTGGTTTCTTCCACTGTTGCAAGGGATATTTTCAATGCAAGTGATGTTACTTCAATCTATGAAGTCAATGCACTGATCCAGACTCGGTCGGAACATACATAAGGCAAGGACTGGAGTGGAGGATGTGCACTAGGGCGGAGCCGTTCCATTCGTACGTTTATTACCGAGTGTAGGAGGAAAGAGATGAGTGAGGGGGATCCTCCAAGCGATGAGAAATATAAAATCATCGTCCCTATTAATATTGTTGGGGTGATTATAAACCTCAATGGCTTCTCTGAATTTTCTGGCAAAATAAGAAGGTTCTCAAGACTTTAGTATCTTGGAACATAATGGAATGATCTGTTTCATGTGCAGGTTTGTTTTCCTTTAAACAAGTAGCAATATTACACTTAGTTTTTCTGAAAATAGCAGAGAAAAAAGTGGACCCTAGACAAATATCTGTCAGGTCCACTTATTTCTGATTTAGGAACCATTTCTACAAACAAACATCTGAAGCTGCAAAAGGTTCCCCGTTATACCATGTTAGTGGCAATATTTTTATGGAGGCATTTGAACAATTGGCATTATCGTCCTGCAATATACGGCCCAAATGCTGGTTTTGTTACATGGATGACACATTTGTTATATGGTCATTGGGACGAGAGACACTAAAAGCCTTTTAAGATCACATAAACTCCTAATATTCGTTTTACGATTGAGATTGAGTCATCAGTCTTCTTTCTTAGATATATTATTGAAACGTAGGTCAGATGGTACACATCTTCATTCTGTTTATCATAAACCCACCCTTACCAATGGGTACTTGGATGCATTGCCACATCATCAACCCTGTCAGAAAAAGTCTGTGATTAATTTTCTCATTCAGGGAACTTTCAAGCTGTGTGACACAACTCTACTTTTCCAGGAGATGCGTACAGTCACCGATGCGCTTTTGTCCAATGGATATAACTTATCAGATATCAAACGATCTATAAGACATTTCAAGGATTCGACGAACAAAATTGTCGCATACTAAGAAAATTTGTTATCAAAACAGTATTCTCTCCAATGCAAAAGATTTCGCAAGTTCTCCTTTCTTTAAAAGATGTCACTCCGTTTCAAAGTCTGGCCATATTAATCAAACAGCCATGGATGAACATCGTCATGAATCAAGTCATTCCATTATATTCCAAGATACTAAAGTCTTGGCTCGAAAGCATCCTTATTTTCCAGAAAATTCACAAAAGTCATTGAGGTTTATAATCTCCCTTACAATATTAATAGGGACGATAGTTTTCAACTTCCAATCGCTTGGAGGATCCCTCTTGCTCATCTCTCTCCTCTTACACTTAGTGCACATCGCCCACTCCAGTCCTTGCTTATATGTGCATGATCCGGCCAAATCTGGATCAGTACATTGACTTTGGTCATTGAAGAAACATCACCCACCTTGAAAATGTCCCTTGTAATAGTGGATGAAACTTCAGCACTTATCAGATCCTCTACACGGGTTCCACCCGGATACAATATTCATATAGATAATAACAGTGGAAGTTAATTACATTTATTATTAGAACTTCTTTTCATATGATGTTGTGATATTGACCTCGTAGTCTGTCTCTGAAGGTAATGACAAACCTCTTAAAGAGAGGTTAATAATGTTCTTTGACCTCGATCTAGTGGTCACTCTTACTACCATCTTCAGCGCAAGATACACATGGTGAGCCAAGGCAAAAGTTCTAAATGTCAAAATTCTATACTGCATGATACTGCTGAGGCAAGCAATTTGTTTTAAAGGTCATATCCTAGAAGAATATCACAATTTAGAGTTTCTTCTGCTACAATATTTTTACTCAATTATTAGATTTTTCTCTATGTTCATTGGTTGGAAATTTGATGTAAACCATGTTTTTACAATTCTAATGACATTAGTGCGTTACATATAAGTGCATATTATCCATCACTTTTCAAGGGCTGTGTCTCAGTAAAAGTTGCATTTTTTAATATGAGTTAATTTACATTTTTGCATTAATTGTTCCATTAGATCCGGAAGTTTTCCAGAATAATATTGAGGCAAATTAATCTGAGATATTTTCAAAAATGTTTTTGAAAAACTATAAATATTTATTGCAATCTTACATTGGATCATTGCAAAACAAGATCATATCTCATTTAAATAGATGCTAGCCTAATTTCTTGAATATTCTAGGCTGGTGCTAACTCTCTCATAGCAGTAGTTCAGAAGGTTCAATAGACTAGGCTGCTGCTATCAAAGTTGCTGGCAAATTATAAGGCCCTACTTACATTACATTCTCTGATATTCCCTCAATGAGACAAACATACATAGGTAAACTCATGCCTGATTGGAATGTACAGAGTATTTACTCGTCTCTTGCTTTTGTGTATATGCCTTTCAAAACGCAGTAACTTCATTCTGCAATAGGCTCATTTCTAAACATCTGTTTGTTAGGCCACTTGAAGTCATTGTATAAGTGGATTTTTTCTACTTAACACTTGGATTCACTTTTCAGGCTGAATTATCCATCCATCCCTTCTACATGCAGTATTGATTACCTCTATGTTCTGAGTATTGTGGTCTTCTCAACAAGTCTTGTCAACAAGACATAAGGACATTACGGATTAACAGTTAATTGCAATTGGAAGTACCATGTCCAGTCACTAAAATTTAAGGTCACAGGCCCCTTAACGAGTTAATAAGAAAGTTTGGAACATCTCCAATCATCTTTGCATGGTCTCTTTCTCATCTTGGAACAAAATCACTTTCATCCCAACCTTCCAATTTTCGACACTTTGTTGTCCACACTATAACAGTCTCACATGGTACCTCTGCACCCATAACCAAGGCCGGTACTTTTGTTTCTATAGCTAATATCATCCTGATATAATATTTCCGCCATCTTGGTTTCTGGAGATACCGTCGTTGTGATTTTGGTAAGTAAATTTGCCTTTTTTTACCATTTTGACCGACATCATCAGATTTTCTAAGTATATTCCTTCTTGGCAGTCCCAAAATTAAAAAGGAATAAATAGCTTACATGTACCTTCAAGTTTTTCGGGAGATAACCGTGTGTTGGATTTTCTTTTTGCTGAAGTTTCACCGATGCAGAGGTCATTATGAAGGCGTCTAGCTCTTAAAACTGTTAAGTGTATACTGCCATATAGCTTTTAAAAGTACTGGGTGTAAACTGCCAGATAGCTCTAAAAAGTATAGACTGATATGTGGCTCTTAGAAATGCTAGTCATAGACTGAATGAAATCCATTGTATACCGGTTTAAACAATGCGGCGGTGCGCCAATGGGGAGATTTTATTCAGCAGGACGGTCTTCTATTGGACGTGCCAATCACCAGGATGCTGGCCGTAGGATTAGTTTGCGGAGACCCCACCGAGCTTGGATAATGTATATTTCCATGAAGAAGCCAGGGAATACCCATTTTCGCAGTTTAGGTGTACCGGATGTTTATATATTTCGATGAATTTATATGTCCTTGAAGAGAATATCGTTGCTTGATTCTAATTTTGTTCACCTAATAGAGATAATAGTAATATAGTACACTGTATGAAACGGGTTTGCCTTTTGTGTTCTCTGCAGCGGGTGGAGATCCTCCTTTTTGTTTGACTTATGTACACTAAACCACTAAATCAACGAAATATTTCCATCTTCGAAAGATTAAATTCCCCTGCAATCCGCTGTAGTATACAAAATTCCATATAAATGTGGATTAGTGTAGAAAGCTCCGACAAAAGGAAGGATCGCCATTCAATATATATGAGAATATACAGTATCCAGGCTCAGTGGAGTCTCCGGTTCGCTCGTCTTCGTCCAATACGGACCAGCCTTATAAAATCTCCCCATTAGAACACCACCTCATCGCTAAACCACGGACTTCATTGTTGGACCAATGTTTTGAGGAACTTGCATATTACAGTTACAAATAGGTTAAATACTATTAAAAAAAACATATAATTATTACACAACAATAAAGCACTTAAACTATTATTAGTTCAAATAGCTGACAATTAACGTCAATACGCGTACAAAACATGCAAGCACATACTATAAAAAAACTAATTAATTGTCAACTGCCGAGTACGCATATAACTGGCTGCTCCTAACTGACTATCTAATGATTTGATGGGTTTCCTTAAATAGCCGCTAGACTAGCATATTCGCTAGGCTTTGAGTTCAGAAAGTTCAGCGTATTATGTGGTTGTTATCAAAGTGTCTGGCAAATCGCAAACCACTGGTTAGCCAATGGAGATTGTGGAGTGAGGGTCCTGAGTTCGAGGCCCAACTTAGACGGTTGGTTGATTAGGATAAAACTATGTTTGGTGTCTTCCTAGTACACTTAAAAACGTTGGGTCTCGTGTATTGAGACCATGTGTACTTTGAAGAACCCAATTTAACTTGTAACGCTGAATATTCAAAATTCCAAAGGGTGGTAGAGTAATCGCTGGCGTCCGTGATTAGCCATTGCAGTGGAATTAACCCGTCATTAAATATACAAGAATAATAATGAGTATATATGTTATGGGATCTATGGAGTTTTCAGCTAACTAAACTGAACTATCTTTGCACCGGTCCTAGTAAGACTAATTGAGAATAATATACAATACAATAGATGCTACAATTTCAAAACGTATCCAAATGCAGAAGCAATCCGATATCTAGTTGTTTTTATTATTGGTAACAGTGAAACTTGATAGATGACTAAATAAAAAATGCGAAGTCTACAACTAGACAGCACCGCACGATAAAAGTATACCACATGATATTAGATTAGGCAACCCTTCAAGTTTCAAGTGGCACGTATGTTATAAACAGTACGTCGTTTTGATAAAAACATTACTGGAATATTTCTATTTCACAACAACTGAGTCCGCGAATCGATTGGAAGTTTTACTGATCTACTTGTAAATTTTAAGAGTTCCAACGTGGTTTAACCGGTTGGATAAAAGTGAAATTAAACTTGACAATAACGTGCCAGTGTAGTTTAAACATAACCAAAAATGTCTCTGTCGTGGGATTCTGTGTGCATCAAATATTTGTTGTTCATTTTCAATTTGTTTTTTGTGGTAAGTATAAACACTTAAACAATATTTTTTATTACGTTCAGAGTTCATATTTCAATAGGAACTTAAATTATTAGGATGGTAGGTACCTACCGATGGTACCTGTTCATACGCTTGTTTTTTAAGTTTATTTCTACCTATTGCGCAACTCTTGAAGATTCATCATTTTAAAAAATATGGAAAGTGCCAGTGACATATGTACGCTGATTTTGACACAAAAATTTGCATTGCTACGTATAAGCCAACTTAAATCTAATTATCAATCCAATTTCGTCGTTTAGTTTTCCCATAACATAAGTTAATCACTCGTTATTGGGATTTTGTGTTTCAGAAAAACGCCATTTTACAAGCTTGCTCTAAATGCTAATATGTAGATTGATAGGTTTAAAGTCATATTCGGATCATATTTCAGAAAAACAACCTTATCTGAAGTGTATTGAATGCACTTAAATACCCCTGTAGAAATCTAATGTAGGATACTCTCTCAAAGGCAATAATTGTCAATTTCAGGTGACTTTGGCCCTTTAACTGGGGATTACCTTACTTGGATCTGCACCATGTTCATTATATACTGGTCAGATTTTTATACATTGCATAATTGATAATTGTACTTTATACCTTAATTTGCTTTTTAGACTGTCGTTCAAATATTATCACACGTTGTTCTATAAAGGTGTTCAAATTTAGAATGTCCATTATCCGTATCAATTTAATCTGATTAGCTCCAGAAATAGTTATTAACCGGGAAGGGTTTTATGTAATTTTAAGGCAATGTCAAATATCAGCTTAGATTATTTAGAACTTCCTTTATTTTTAAAATATTAGCGAAAACCGTAAATTTTACTTTATATGCACATGACTTTATTTTTATTTTTGAACGACAATTTTTTTGTGGCTAAAGGGCGGTATACACCCTCAAGCAAGACGGACGATTTTGCATGTACGAGTCAAGTTGGTATACTAGCATGAATGGGACGTGTGCAGCAGAAGTTGTGACTGTAAATGATTTCCCGGGTGCGCGGACGATATGTTATAAATGTTTATAGTCGCTCACAAGAAATGGCGTAGTGAGAATTTGGGGGCTAGTGTGCGAATATTTGTTTCTTCTGTCGCCACGCCCTAAGATTTACACATCAGTAGTTTTTTGAAAATAAACTGAAATTAATTCTGAGTACTATGAAGAAATTTGTACAAATATTTTAAGAGCTAAGTAATGGTGGGCAATTCGATTTTTTAAATGTTTGGTATGATTCTTAACAGTTAGATACAAGTTCGTACCAAATGTTTCGTATTTTATACGTTTTCGTATCGTATCTTTTCGTACAATATTATACCAACATTCCCTTGTTCTTGTTTGGCCTATCGCTGTCGTGGATTTTACGACTCAAGTATCGAGAACTAGAAGCATTTGTAAACAGAAATAAGTATTAATGTGTTTTCCATGCAGTTCGGTTTTTATTCCTAAACTCGTTTAAAAGAATACTTGGGAAACAACAAAGTCTGATGCAGTACAGGTGTGCTGTATCCTACCTACCATATGACGCCAAGCGACACGGGTCCAGGAAATACAGTACAACATTAAATGTAAACAATACACAGTTCGATACGATACAATACTAGTACGAAAAGAGTCAGCACAGGTGTTTCGTTCAATTTATACGTGAATCAATACGAAAAATTGTGCGGCACGGACCGAATCAGCCAGTTCAACCAGACATTCATTTGGTTCATTAATGTTTTTACACACTACAATTCGATGCAGTTTAAGTGGGTATGGAAATAATCAGCACAGGTGTTTCGCACTATACGACTCCGTGGAACGAATCATGAAATCGACGACCCATACCTACTCTGAAGGCATTGCATACATCTGCAAGATTTATGTTTAAACCAATTAAGTATTTTTATATTTTGTAATATATTACTATCAATTAACAAACAACAAAAAGTTGCCTCTATTTTCCGAATAAGGTAAATATTCCAAAATTAAGGAATTCCATAAACGGCCCTCCAATTTGTTAGTCTGGAAATCAGTACATCATAATTTCTAGAGTGATCTTCGAAGGCTTGAATATGCTCAATAAGCTGGAAGCCACGGAAAACAGGTGGCCCTATTTGGTGTTTGAACTTGTGACAAATATTTGCAAGAGCTATGTGAATGTTACACAATCCTATAAATCATTGATTCCTTATTAGTATTTTTTCTATATACCCTCTAACATTAACATCATAAATCGCCAAATGCATCCCTGCAATTTATTCGAAAGTTCTATGGCCGCTGTCTAGAATAAAATCGGTCTCGCTGGATGTTTGGTGCGTTGGAAAACTTGCGGTCCTCCTGAGCCACTAGTCAGCACTTTCAAGAACCTTTTGTAGTTGCAAGTTGTATCTAGTCAGTATTTCAGTTCAGTTTCATTGCGTCAGTTGTAAACAGTTTGAATTATTTCTAATGACGTGCTTTATTTTGATGTAGTAATTATAAGAGTTGTAACTTTTCTATTTGTTAACTTCATAACATGTAACAGTAAAGTAAAATGATGTCAAACAGTAGGAAAATTTCACTATATATTGACCATTTAAAATATTTATATTCTTCGGTTTTATGAGCGTACTCATAAGGTGCTGTTCCTGTAACATTTAAAGCCGGTGTAGATATTTGGTAAATAGAGATATATTTTGATATATTTATTTGACTTCGGTAGCAGGATGTTATATGTTTGGCCGAAATACCATGTCATAACATATTTTTCACATATTTAGTTCCATGATATAAATGAGCTAAAACTGTCAAAATAGGTTAAAAAAATAGTAGATATTAAACATATTCTCCTGGAAGAATCAATCAAGTTTGAATTTCAGCAACAATTTCTATTCGTACAAGTATGAAAAAATGCAGGACAAACTAAAATAAAACAGTTGTGTTAGGTATTAGGTTTTTATCTTATTCATTTAAATTTTTTATAAAAAAATATAACTAAAAAAATTGCACAGGCTTAATTTACAAAGTTAAATTACAAAGGAAATTAGTATCCTAAAAATCATTTTTTTTAAATTAGAAGATTAATAATGACGTGAATATGCAGGTGGTGATAACACCTATAAACCTAGTAATGCTAGGAAATATATTTTACGCTACCATTGGATATTTCAAGCGCGGATTCATTCAGTATTCAAAAATGAATATACAAGTTAGTCGAAAGTATGGAAAAACACATATTGCTTTCTTAAGAAGTTGCTCGGTTACGTCAATTAGGTTATTAATTTATCTATTTTTAAAGTAGCTACTATAAAGAGTGCTTATTTAAAAAAAAATACTCTTTTAAAACGAAAACATTTACTTATGAATTTTTTACTAATTTGAATTTGTCAGTCAACTTGAATATTTTGCGTAATCATCCAAAATTAAATGTGATTGTATTCTTTATTTCGGTAGAATACACGTTTGATATATAGGTGGACTAACTTAACATAGGAATTAGATAGCATTGATTTGACCCTGAAAAATTGATTGAAAATGTTTAATTATATCTCAAGTTTATTTGTGAATGACGAACTCTGGTGCGAAGGTTATAACAATTTTCTTTCAAGTTTATATGTCTGCAACAAGTCAAGATATATATTATAAGTCATTTTTATTTTCAAATATTATTAAATCTATTTAAATCAATTTGACCGAAACGATTATTTAATAAGGTCTATATCTCACCTTTGCCTAGGTGTTTGTGGTAGAACTCTGCTAATAATTATATTTTATAGCGCTGAGTTGCCTACAAAATACATCTCATTATGTTATATAGAACAATGAAATTTTAATGGTGTTTCCGGGTGGAAATCGTGTAGTGTAAACTGCCAACGATTTATTCACAAGGCGGGTGATGTTACTTCAAAGAATGAACTCAACACATTGATCTGAACTCGTCTGGATCCTGCTTGTATATACAAGGCTTGGAGTTAGGGATGGGTTTTGGCGCTGCTAAATTTCTTTCGGATGGTTATTATCGAGTGTACGAGGACAGAAACGAGCCATGGAGTCCTTCAAGTGGTTAAAAGTTGAAAACAACTGTTACTATTAATATTGTTGGGGCGATTATAAACCTCAGTGACATCTCTGAATTTTCTGGTGAAAACGAAAGCTCTCGCCAAGACTTAGTAGTGTCTTAAAATATTTCGTGACGATGTTCAGCCACAGCAGATTGAGTAATAAGACCAAGACGATTACAGTGTTCGAGCTCTTTAGAGAAGTAGCAATCGCAGAATGGAGAGCTTACGAAATCTTTTGAAAGGGAGAGAATATCGTTTTGTTGTCAAATTTGTCAAAAAGTTCTATACATAATCTACATTTTTGAGGTAACTTTTTTGAACGGTTTATTACTAAGTATAAATTATCACTACTACAGCGTCTATTTCGTTATAGTTATACAGTGCAATATTGTCGTGTTCTCTATTTTAGTAATTTTCTCTAGTATATTGTTACGTTTTACGAAGTTCTCAAATATAATCTAATCAATTTAAACACTTAATAGCAAACCATCAAATGAATACGTCATAATAAAGCAATTAAAGTAGAAATAATAAAATAGCTGACAAAAGAAGCCAAATCACCTATATTCCGTGGAAGCACTTCTCTAATAGTTTCCTAAAATTCCGTAGTAAATACTAATATAACTGGATGGTCCGTATCGTTTCTCAAATACACACAGCAGCATTATTTAATTTCAAAATACAATATGTTGTCAATTAGCTCTGCTTATTTATTGTTGACAGCCACATATTGCATTGGAGGAATTGCAGGAATTTTTCAACATTCAATAATAAATCTTTTATTTGCTGTTTTGGTTCGAACAAAATTTTTAATCTGATGTAAGTTTAGATTTGGTTTTGTATTTGCTATAAAAATATCAATTTACATATGTGCCATAACATTGCCACGACTGCAAATTTTGCACATGTACATATCTGACATCATCTTTGTAATCGTAGGTATGCAATCTCCAATAACATTTATTTTCTTGTTTAGTCCTTAAGATATACATGGGAATGTTGTACCAACTGTACATTAATGAAACATATTATAATATAAATAGTAGGTATTTTTCGTCTATTATTAGGCGAACTAGATAAGACATTTGTGTTACGATGAAAAAATAAGATCAAGGCACACGTAGTGGGATGCAAGTGTTACTATGCATATTAAAGAATCCACTTTTTAATTCATTATATGCTATCCGTGTATGTACTAATTGAAAATATAATGCCTTCATATACAGGATTTAAGGGGAAACTCTGTACGTTCATCGGTTTCCGAGATTAACACAATAGTGGGTTCCACATATTGTAGGTAAATTGAGACTACGTGTACGTTAAAGAAAACAATTCTAGTTGGAAACTTCTCAGATTTTGTAGCCTAATCCCTGTGGTCTGTGATTGGCCATATTAACGGAAATAGATCAACGTTAAATTAACAAAAACAGCCAGGCGCTATCTACTCCAAGATATATGTATCACAAGGCCTTAAAAATTTTGAATATTTGAGCTCGTGCATACGGTTTTCAAAAACCTTTGCTGCTGTATCGAAGATAGCAAAGACCTATAGTTTTCGATTAAACGTTTATTTTTTGCCAAAATTTAAAATTGTAACTGTAATAGTTCTTTCAAATATTGCATAGTAACTTATTATGTACTACTAAAGGTTCTAAAATGTGCTTGAAGCATTTGCGGAATATTATGTCGTGTGGTCTCATTATTTTTAAATATCTGGTATGTCTAGATATTTAAAGAAAACGCAGGCGATTGGGTGTTCTATATATGTAAAATATAAACAGGTTGTCGAAAGGAAACTTTTTTTTTTATAAAAAAGAAGTTTATCATTAACGACATATGGAAATATTTAGAAGGGTATGACCGTGTTCTTAGTTTTCTTGTTATATA
>JAWQRN010000665.1:0-27368 GCA_033557685.1 Sperchopsis tessellata | reverse complement strand
GCTTTTTCCCAGTCTTTTGGTATTTTTCCCAATTCCCATATTCTATTTAGCATCTCTAATAAAAAAATTTCTCCTTCACCCATATACTTTAACTGTTCTGATTTTATATTGTCATGTCCTGATGTTTTGCCATTTCTTAACCTTTTGAATACTAATTTCATTTCCTCTCCTGTAATAATTTCTGTTTCTATGTTTACTGTTGTGTTATCAAGCTCAGGATTCCCGTTATCTTATTCTTCAGTACTTTGCTTTTCCTCCAATAATTCTTCGAAATGTTACTTCCATCTCCTCATTATTTCATTATTTTTCTTTACTATCCTTCCCTGTTTATCCTTTAGCTATCTCAAAGTAATTTGGTCTTCTTTATTGCAGGTTTTAGAGTTATATAGAATAACTTTTGATTTTCCTTGAAGTTTACCTCTAGAGTGCTTCCAAAATCTTCCCATGTTCTCTCCTTTGATTTCTTCATAACTTCTTTTATTTTTTTCTTTGTTTTTTGTAGTCGTCGTAATCTTCTTCTTTCTTCGTGTTTAAGAATTTCTTCCATTTTTGTTTCTTCTTTTTTATTACTTCTTTAACTTCTTCATTCCACCAGTGAGTTTGTTTTCTGTTCTGTGGAGTTCTGATTGTACCACAAGCACGTTTTGTTGCTTCTGTTATTAGTTTAAAGGTACTCCATAATTCTTCTACATTGTTCATATCCGGTTTAGCGTTTCTTATTGCTTCTCTTACTGGTACTTCTTTCTTATTTGTATATACTTTAATCTGTCTATTTTAAACTTCACTGTTTTTGTTTCTATCTTAATAGTCTTCCGTCTTTCTTTTGCCTTCTTCTCATTAATTTTTATTTTTGCTGTTACTAGATAGTGATCACTTCCAATTTCACTACCCCTTCTTACTTTTATGTCCATTACTTCCTTTACCTGCTCCTTGTTAGTTAGGAAATAGTCAATCAATGATTTTTCATTTCTGCTCCTTTCTTCTCTAGTGTATTTGTGAATTTCCTTGTGAGCATGGAGTGCATTAATTTTTGTATTAATATTAATAAATATAAATAAGTGTACTACAGTTATAAATACTGAAAAATACATCTCTTATGTGGAAGGAAGAGGCAGGAAAGTTGACAGGAAAATGAAAAATAATAAAAGCCAGAGAGATAATAGTATTAGAGCAGAAATGATAAAATATGGAGGAGAACAATTACATAGTAGGATTCGTACATAAATCAAGAATATGGGCAGAAGAAAAATTACCAGAAAGTTGGACAAGAGCAGTGGTGAACATAATACATAAGAAATGTGATAGGGCTATCTGCGTAAATTTAAGGGACATAGTCCTTTTGGAAACAACATGTAAGGTGCTTGCAACTGTCATAAAAGAAACGCTTGACACATGCGTGCAGTAAATTGTTGAAGATTATCAGTGTGGATTTAGGAGCACAAACAAACGCTTTACTTAGTTTTCATCGATTTTAAGCAGCCGAGTCATAGTAGATAGGGATAAACTATACAGAGCAATGGAAGATCTAGAAATACCAAGTAAAATTAAATACTTAACAAAAATGAGAAGACAGAGAGTATTGTGAGAATACAAGGCAACACAACAAGCCCATTCAGAGTAAGCAGGGGGGGCTAAGGCAGAGAAATCCATTGTCGACGCTACTGTTTAACTTGGTCCTGGAGAAAATAATAAGAGATAGCGGAGTAAACAAAAGCGGCACTATCTTTAATAAGAGCCATCAGTGCATAGCGTATGCGGATGACAACAACAATACCTAGGTTACAAGAGGAACTACGGAATACAATAAGAAAGATGCACCAAGAAGCAAGAAAAATGGACTTGAAAATAAATGAAGAAATGTCTAAATACATGGTAATAGATGATGTTATAGCAGCTGGAGACGATAAGAGTTTCTGACAGTCGTTACGAAACAAGAGAGAGAACTCAAATTTAAGAAAGTAGAGAACTTTATCTATCTCGGAGTAATGTTATTACACAATCAGGACAGTAATAAAGTAATAGAAGCTAGGCTAGCCAGAACAAATAGAACCGCGGAAGGACTGATGCCTGTGCTCAGAGCAAAACAAATATCCCGAAAAAACGAAAATTAGATTATATAAGACTGACATACAAACAACAGTAACTTATGTTTGTGAAACATGGACACTAAATACGAGAGAAAAGGAAACACTAGAAAGGTGTCAGTGAAAAATTTTAAAACGAATACGTGATGGGCGTAAGGAAGAAGTGTCGATGAAAAGATGAATTGTGGAAGTGATGAATTTGTATAATGCAAAAAATAAAAACACAGAGAATAAGATGGCTGGGACATATACAACTATTACCACGTGACGAACAACAAAGATCATGCTGCGAGCGGAACTAATAGGACCTGTGGTGCTATCGAATTTATATTTATATACGTTTTGATACTAAATGCATGTAAATTAGTATACTAGTTATAAATACTGAACAATACATCTATTATGCGTATCGAACAAAATATACCTACATTTTGATATTCAGAAGACATAAGATATTACCAATTTAATATAATGCAGCATCAAAAACTGTTGTGCAACTTGAATGTTTGTCGTTTTTATGTAACAATTTGCCAAATTTATTTAAAGTTGTCTCTTGTACTGGTTTTAGAGGAGTGCTAAAATCTGGTATTCTACCGCATTTTTTGACAAAACAAATAATAGGCAAAACTGCGCACTTCTCTAAATTGAAATTCAATAATTATGCTTTCAGAGAACTAGTTTAATGTTAATTTTAAATAGGGTATAATTGTTTCAAAATGAAAAATTAATTGTTAAAAATTATTTTTTAATGTGTTGTATTTAAAACAATAATTGTGTTAAATCTTTAATATCAGTACAAATATTTCCGAAATTCACACAAGACGATTAATTTATACATATTCATTTACATTATTCATACACTTTTGATGATTTTCTGCTGTTTATTAGTTCATTGTCATGGAAATATGAACTGTGTATATTTCAACTCTGACCAAATATGCAATGTAGGAATTGCAATTGGTTGGTCAGCAGAAACATTTAGTGTTCTGGTGAGTGACCTGGTATTAGCTTAAGCATGTAGATAGTTTGAGTGGTGTGTACATCAGGGTGGTGCATCAAATTTAATGTAAGTACCTATTAGATTTAAGTTAGTTTAATGTTTAGTTGTATTATTAATTTGTTATGAATTAAATAGTATGCCTGATTTGAATATTTGTCATCTGTATATGTAACTTCATTATAATGTAATTCAATTATTTATAAATTCTTATTTGTTTAAAATACATTTTGTTAACGTTTCGAGTTGAACTCTTTAAATCACTTACAACCCTTTAATGAATGTCATGGTGGATACGCCGGGCACCATGGCATGTTATTTTTGGTGTTGGGGTAATTTACACAGTACCCAAACATTTACACATATGGTGGATGCGCAGGGCAACAATATCTAAACCCCGAAAAATTGTCTTTTTGTATACACAGTCTATCCTTACACAACTAGTCTTGCATTTGGAACTCCAAAAAGCCTTCGTATTCCTTTCTATTGTGATGCCTGTGTGCTAAGAAAATCTCCCACAATTACTGTGAAATGAGATATCGGTGTGTTGTAACGGTTATTCCGGCTAATATTTGAAACCATTCCAGTGATCTACAAAACTCAGAAGAGGGAGGAAACACCAACGAAAATAATGAAACTCCATTCAAAGTTTATAAACTCATTGTACGAAAGCATCCGTTTTTTCCTTAGACGTAGACTCAATTTCTTTAACCTTCTCTTGCACCTTTGAAAAAGCCATGGATACTTCACCTTTGTATTTTTGTAACCCCTCTAAAGTATCTTCAAACAATTGAGTATTATTGGTCAAACCTGCGCTGAGACGTGTAATTTGTTATTCTAACTTTTCAACGTGTAGAACAATGAGATATATTTTGTTTCTCTGTGTGGCCATTCCACAACATTAATTTAATCCATCCTCCAAAAATTTTATTTTCCTTTCAGATTTCCAAAATAAATTGACAGTCGATTGTTCAGTTAAATTAGAACGAGTGTTCTACAATTTTCTTTACGTGTAGATTTCCGTTTTTCAGTGATGGCCAAGGAATAAGCTCGGTTGCCTATACATCATGATTAGCTGTCTGCAATATGTTGAGCAAATTTTAATATCTCCTGTATATTTTGTCACGCCTCTGTTCTTTTACCTATGGGGTTTGCAACTTTCAAAAATGACGTAGTAGTACATTTAATTGAAGAAATGTTAAAACAAAAAAGTAATTTTAGAAGAGTATGATTTACAAATCCCTAAATAACGATTCTAATCCGAAGATTTTCTCTCGAATGCAATAAAATTTCCAACGGGGTTGCAAAATTTTGAAGTTTGCAATTCTAATGACTTGATCAGATGTCTACTTTTACATTTCGTCCTCAAATATTTAAATTTCGTTTTTATATTTTAGGCCTGAACATTCGGATCGAGCTCTGAAATATGTTAAAAAATGTATCTTAATCCTTTTATCAAAACAATGTGGTTTACAATTGAGCCTCTCCAAAAATTCAGGATTATTAATGAATAAGTGCTCTTTCCATAATTATATAACCATCCTACCATAGTCATTCCATAGGTCCACTGATTTAAACTTGACTGTTGAAAAACTTGACTATTCGATGATAGAAAAATAGACATATGTGTAAGAAGAATCATTTCGAAATACTTACCTTCTTCATATTTCCATCAAGTTATCTGTTTGTTTAACGAGATACAAGTATACATGCGTAAGGTGGCCGATGGAGAGTGGAAATGACTGCGCGAACTTTCAGACCTGTTATTTTTATATTGTTGATTAACCTACTGTAATTATCATAAAATCTGACAAAGAATATGTTTGAATGATATTTGAATATCTGTAATACTAACCTTGTTACAAACACTGGTCAAAAAGCCACAACGATCTATGATTTTTGTTTTGACCATATTAATTTACTTAAAAACTTCAGTAATAGATTCTATAAGTAAACCAGTTTTCATTAGTACAATCAAAAATAGTACACTTGTACAAAGATAGAATTGATTTAGTTTTTAAAAAACTACATAAAACATAAAAAAATGAATATGATCAAAGCTTTTTAAAACATTAAATAATCCAATTAAACTACAACTACTAGTAATAAGCCTTCTCCATCCGCCTATTTCTTGGCAAACTTATTTTACCTCTACGAACTCCTTACAAATTGTCTTACATGCCTTTCTATTTCTTACCAATACAATTTACACCAAGTGATTCGTCGCACTGTCCCTCACAGAACATTCATTCAACACTCATGAATTTCTAAGATAGTCCATACAGACCCCGTCAAAAAATAAAACATCAACACCCATATGAATTGAAATTCACATACATAATGAAATAGTTTGTCTAGTATAATAAATGTTATTTAAATAAAGAACAAAGTTATATTTTCATTAATATATATTTTTATATAAATTGATTTATAATTTATCTTAATTATAAAACATTTACAAGGCTATTAAAATAAAATTTTGGAAAAAATACAATAGCCAGTCAAAGTAAACTTTACAATATAAAAATACAAAAAAAATCTTAAATTCTAAAAGATATTATTTGAAGATTGATTTGGAAGGTACTGCAATTAACTGGTGCTAAGTTCATAAAAATGATCTTTAAAAAGCATTTTAGACATGAGATTCTACGTGTGTTTTAACAAAAATCAAATCAATTTGTTCCTGTGACATGACCTGTCATTGATGAACTTTCCATAATAATGGAAAACAATGCCTTAAGATTGGTTATCTGCAACAAATAAGATAAGTATTTTTTAAAAGTATTTGTTTTATAAATAAATCATTAGCAATTACACAATAAAAGCACATTTTACTGTAATTCATTTCCAGATATCTAAATTGAACATGCTAACGAATACTAAGTAATTTTATAAATATGTGTAAATTCTTGAGTGAAAAATATTAAATAACTACTTTTAGAATGTCATGTGATGGAAAAAAGATAATAAAAGAAAATGCGTTTACGAATCGTTTAGGTTCTATTGTAATATGATGGCGATGAGAATGTTTACGTGAACATGGAGAAGTAACCATAATGACGTAAATCTAACAAATAATTCCTGGATAATATTTTATGTATAACAAGAGCTTTTGAAAATATTTAACGAAAAAGTGTCCAAACAATTATATTACAAGTATATAGAAATATTGTCATTAATAACAATGAAACAATTTGTAATAATTTAATTTACAATATTTTACTTATAAAGCTGTTGCTTTTGATTTTCACAAAGATTGCTATTTAGTATAGTGCGTTACCAGTGATATACGCCGTACAATCTCAAAATATACGAATTTTGTAAATGAAGTAAACATGTTAAGATCTGAAGAAATAAGCAACAAAAGGAGAAGAACTTGTGTTGGTGATTAAAGGCTTCTACCTTTCAATCCTTAAAATAGAACACGGCAAGGAATTACTTAAACTCAATTGCTCCAGCCATTCTAGTCTACGAAAATTTAACTTCACACATAGTTAAACCAGGGCTTCTTTACTATTGATTCTTATACCACGATGTTTTCAAAACATCATATTTAACATATACATCAATTTAGTGAAATGAAATTATATGTACGCAACAGGAAAAATCAGAGGTGGGATCATTTACAAGAAATTTACGAACTTCTTTAAGTAGTCTATTTGGATGAGTTTAGGGCGATTTTCAATTTTATTTCTAAATTATTCAACCATTCTAAACAAAGGAAATAAACACAATTTGAAATTAATTCAGTACGTAGACTTCCACGGCCACAGTAAATATCTTCAGGTTTTCCGGGAGATAACCGTGTGTTGGCTTTTGTTTTTGCCGACATTTCGTCCGCCGTTGCAGAGGACATTATCAAGGCATGTAGCTCTTAAAAGCGCTAAATATAGATTGCCATATAGCTCTGAAAAGTGATACACCTACAACTAGCATTTTTCAGAGCGACATGACAATTTATAATTAGCACTTTTAAGAGCTATGTCTTGATAATGTCCCCTATAACGGCGGACGCAACGTCGGCAAAAGCAAAAGGTAACACAAGGTTATCTCCCGGATAACCTGAAGATATTTACTGTGGCTGTGGAAGTCTATGTACTGAATTAATTTCAAATTGTGTATATTTCCTTTGTTTAGAATGGTGAAATTATAAAAAAATTTAAATTTAAATAAGTGTATCGTGAAAAACACTCTATATATAAATGAGTTTAAGAGTAATATTCCACGAACTGTAAAAAAAATAGATGCATGTGGTTATTTAAACTTGAAAATCCGTTTTCAAAGCATTTAACAACATAACAGTGAGAATTCGGCAAATTGGAGCTAGAAATTTTTTTCAATAATCTAAATATTCAACTAATTAAGCTTTTTTTAGTAATTGAAATGCATGCTTACAATAATTGTATATTTCTTAACTACTTGAAGACTTCTGATAATTTTCTAAAGTAACATGCAAAGTTGAAGTAAAAGCAAATTATTTCAAAGCTCATGCACATTTCATTTGACTAAGCATGAGCGGAGTAGGTACAAATTTTATTTTTTATAGACCAAGATAAAATAAGCTAAAAGTAATAAAATCTATTAAAAAATTTATAAAAACCATTAATATTTAAATTTATAAAATAGTACTGCTCATTAAAAAAATTCTACAAATTTTCTGCAACCTCAAGAATTCAAATAACCCATAATTTATTGAAAAATCATTTGTTAGATTTACCGATCTATCATAAAATTAACAGTAATTTGTACATATTGTAGTCACAAGAGTCATAAAGCATGCCATCTAATCTACGTCATATAAAAAATTGTTACATAGGGTTTACGTTTTTGCGAATCGGTAGTCAGTTGTTGGTAGAAGTCGAAGTCTACTTGTGGGCCCCAATGTCGTGTGACTTTTTCACCCTTAAAATTAATAAAGTTCAGAATCAGGTGGCTATTATATTTTTTCCAAAAATATAAACAGTAAAAACATACAAACAATGGTCATTTTTAATAGTAAATATTTAGATCATAAAATTAAAACAAAAGTACTTGTACAAATAAATAGTTGTTTAAAGAATGCTACATTTAGGATAGAAATTTTAGACAATGGATATGAAACATGATCCAAACACAATATATATATATATACGTAAATTAATAGAAATATTATGTTGAACTACATAAAATTATAACAAAATTATTGTCTTGGGTTAAAAATTCTATTAAATACATTGATTTTGAAATTTATTCCATCATCAATGTGTTACAAATATTTTAAAAATGAATTGTAAACATGTAATAATAGTACGTTACTTTGAATATTAATCGATTAATTTTAACAACAAACAAATATGTAAACAAAACGCATATCTTATAAACATATATTAATAGTAATCTAAAGACATGTACTAGCAGACTTTAAAAATTATAGCGGAAGATTATTATTCATTTAAGCCAGATTTAACATTAGAAAAAATCAAGAAAGAACCATGTATGAATGTTGTTTCCGGGTTGAAATCGTGTGGAGGCTCTGATATGTGCCGACTTTTCGTCCACTTATAAGGTATTTATCAAAGCCTCCATAGCGTTTTCACCTGGAAACAACATTCATATAGATAATATCTACGGAAATCTTCTATTTAAATATTGTTTTGTTGTTATGTGTTTACAATTGGTTTTTTATATTTTATAGAATATAAAAGAAGGACAATATTTTTTATACCAATATACAGGTACCTAAATCGTATACATATTGAGTTTAAATTAATTAATAATTTATTGTTTCATATACTGTCCCTGACATGAAAAATTTGCAAATATTATCTTATTTTTCTAAATGAAGCATCTATTTATGTAATTAGTGTTTAATTAATTTTGAACTCTATACAAAATGACCAATATACAACATCAAAAGGCAAATAATACTAACAGTTAATAAAATTAGGTTTAAATAATAATAAATTACGATTGTCATCTTAAAAGGTAAAGCAGCCAAAAGCTGCTAAAATATTTCAATCTTTTTCAAAAAATATCCAAAATAAAAGCTCATGCTCATGTATTACATACTCTTAGTGTTTCGCCCCTTTAGTACAGAAGGTATGAAGACTTTGAAGGACTCACTGTAGATACAAAATTATAATTGCAATAATTCTTACTAATTTTTTTTGGAATTAACCTGTACAAGGTTTAGTGATTAAATTTCACCTCAAAGTATCATAGCCGACAATAGACCACTTATATGCATTGTTTTTTTTTTAATCATTATGTTTAAAAGTGATGTATCACACATTGATGCTCTAAAAAAACTGATTTTTTGTCTACTGTTGCAAGATATATTTTCAAAATTAAACTAATATAAAAATACAAACTTCGAATGTCTATTGCTACTTCTGAAATAAAACCGCTCAGATTTGAAAACATCCCTTGCAATAGTGAACAAAATGTTGGTAATTTTCAATGCCTCAACACGACTTAAAGCCGGACACTTTTCATTTACTATAAGGTTGACATCTTATACCTCTATAAGAACTACATGGAACAAATAAAACATTAGATTCACTGTTACTGGTCCAATTTGTTATAATATTGTATTTTACTTCCATGTACTATTCATTCTTAGGCCAACTGTGAATAATCACTTAAAGCAGGAGCATTTCAAAGAAGACAAACTAATATCGAAACATCGAACGAAGTAGAAATTAATGACTGTAGTTTAAAAAAAATCTTTGGGCAAATATATGGTCATATCTAAAAGAAAATTATTTTTGAGTAAAAAAAGCAGAGGTTCTGAAAAATTGTTTTTCTATGTTCCAAAGGAATGTGCAGATGAATTCGTAACAATAACTTTCACATAAAAAATGTCCTATTTAACAATGAGTAAACTTTGTTTCTTACAGTTTTAGTTCATTTAAAATAGTTTTGCTTAGAAATACGTTTTATGGACGTAAAATATATATCAGATGAACTATTCAGTGGTTGCTTATAGGTTATTATAAGAGATGAAAACTTTTAAATGGGAAATTTATGTTGATTATAGTACTATTGTACACTTTTTTCTATTACAGAATATATATTATCACTGGAAATCAGATATTTGTTTTTTTTTTAAATTACACAATTTCTTATGTAGACTATTGTATGTACCAATTTTTACAAAACTTTCCACACTTAACTAGTAATTTCTCACTCTTATAATAATAGAAAGCTTCATAGCATTGAATATCTTTTGTATTCATAATAAAAGTAGAAAAATATATTTCTAAATCTTTTATAAAAGTACAAAAATATACTTCACAAATAAGCTTGTATTTTGGATGTCATACCATAGTCCCAATTTTATCAACAAATGACTGAATAAAACTACAATAACATCTTCTAGTACATCTAACTAATTCAGCATTGTGTAACCTTTGGATAGGTAAAAAGGCGAAAAGACTAGTCGATTTGGTAAGCTATGATTGTGTCACACATCGCAGCATTAGAGTGATATAAATACCTCTGCTAAGGGGACGTTTACAACAAATAAGCCCTACGTAAACTAAATTCCAAATTACGTCTTTATTTATAAAGAGATCTAATGATGAAAAGAGCTGTGATTTTGAATTTTTTCTATGTTTTCATTATACTTTTCATTGTTTATAAAAGAATTTGGTGAAAGAATGGAAAAGCAAAGCCTACAAAACAGAAAGTTGTTTTTCAGAACACTGAGAAGTATAGGGAAACGAAAACAATGGCCCCTCAAACATAATTTAGTCAAGAATGGTACTGTGCTAACCAAAAATAGACCAATAATGGAGAGATGGACGGAATACTTCTCAGAATTGCAGGCAGAAATAGAGTATATATTAATCAACAGAGGAGAAAGGACACACAGATGAACTGGATATCGGTAGGGATGTAATAACGGAGAAGTTTTTCACAACAATAAGAAAATTAAACTCTGGAAAGGCAGTTAGTCATGATGAAATACGCCCTGAGATGGTGAAAATTATGGGAGGGAAATAGACTTCTGAGGGTGGTGTTTACTGTTCAAGAAAGCAGATATCAGAAAGTGTGAAAATTACAGGGACATATCACTTCTCAGTGTGCATGGGAAGATGTACGAGCAAATTTTGGTAACTAAATTGAGGAAAAAACTAGAGCCATATTTGGAGGGTGAGCAGATTCAGGATAGGGAGAGGTACACAGGACCAAATATTCATCCTGAGCCAGGCTGCGGAAAAAGTTCTGAAACACAATGGGGAAGCGTACCTGTGTTTCGTGGACCTGAAGAAGGCATTTGATAAGAAGTAAGAATAGCTGATATCTGGAGAATATTAAGACATATTGGAATCGAGAAATATCTAACGCAGGCTATTAAAAGCATTTATAACAATAACCAGTGCAATGTGAGAACTGCTAACGAGGGGTCTGATTGGTTCCCTTCTCAGAGTGGCCTTAGACAGGGAGGCACTGTTGAAGAACGTGGGAATATGGATAAGAGAACTGGAGAGAAGAAACATGGCTGTCAATGAAAATAAGACGAAGGTTAAGTTGGTGGGGAGATCAGTTGAATGCATGCAGGTGGAAATAAAGGGACAACAACTTGAGCAAGTCCAGACTTTTAAATATTTAGGATCAATTATAGACAGTACCGGAAAAACAGAGTGACGTAAATAACAGGCTTCATAGCACAGCAAATTTGTATAGAGGTCTCAGTGCGGGGTTTCTGAATCAAAGGGAGATTTCTAAAGAGACAAAATTGACGGTTTTTAAAACCGTGTACGTCCCTATACTGATATTCGGTAGTGAGTCGTGGGTATTAACAGAGAGACAGAAGGCTGAAATGAGATACTTGAGAAGGGTGGAGGGAGTGCCAAGAAGAGATAGAATAAGAAATGAAGATTTAAGAGCAAGACTGAAAGTGGACAAAGTGCAAGACAGAATTGAGGAGGGACAACTCAGGTGGTTTGGTCACTTAAATCGAATGTCCATAGAGATGGTCACAAGGAAAATATAGGAGGTAAAAACGCAAGAGGCCAGGTCAATAGAATGACCAACCAAAGAGTGGAATACTGCAGTGTCAAGGGTGTTAAGAATGCGAGGCATTGATTGGACACATGCACAGAAATTAACTCGGGATCGGTTGCAGTGGCGAAACTTTGTTAGAGGGAAATAGGAAAAATTATGAAAAGATACCTGTACATCCTATGGGTAGAAGAGGAATGATTATGATGATGATTTTTATAAAAGAAGAGTTTTATTTTTAAACTGCATTAAAAACAGTACCAAGTCGAGGTATAAAAAAAAACACATTAAATTAATACCTGATTTTTTAGCTCTGCAGTCAGGCATGTAAATTTGGAAGTAAATTAAGTTAAGATGTTAAATATACGAATTAAGCTGAATTTTATATACTTTCAGTAATTCATAAATTTAACTTTAATTTCTTTCTGAATTATATAAGTATGAATGCAAAACTAATTGAAACGGTTAAAAGAAAAGATAATTTAGGAATTGTTTGTATGAACGTCTCCTCAAAAGTTTTAATATCTATGGAAATATTTGGTTTACTACTATAATAATGGACATGCATACCATGGCACCATACACTATATACCATAATATCACATTGCAATTAATAAATACAAAGGTAACACAGTGCTGATCTAACTAAACGTAACAACAAAATCTACCATCCAGGGGTAGTATTCGCCAATCTTCGTATTCTTCGAGTGTTGCGATCTTGGTCTCTAATCTTCTTTTCCATCTCTGCATCTGTTAAGGTTTCGAGGAAAGGAGCCCACTGGTCAGATTCTGAAGGGGGCCTGAAAGGCACTTCTACCGTAGGTAAAGGTGCTTCGCTAAAGGCATATGTTCTTTGGTGCCATGAAAGTTGACCGCGAATGGAATATGCGATGGCAGTGACGAATTCTCCGCCCAGTCCCAATTCGGCGCAAAGTTTTAGTGCAAAGTTTTCTGGGTTGTTCTCTTTTTCGGACATGTCCCATTCCACCTAAAAATTATAATTAACATTTTTACATGAGTCCTCTACCTCTTGTAGATCCAAAATAACAAAAGTGGTTCACATTTTTTTGGAAATAAATTTTATAGATACTGGATATTTTACGAACTGAAATTTTTCTATTAGAAACTGCGGCTATCCACTAGACAAAAGCTCAATTGATACATCTTCTATTTTAGATAACAGAACATTGGAAGTAATAATTGTCAAAATCAAAATCTTTATAGATTTTAAAACTAAAAAAATTATGGTAAGTAGGACAAAAATTGGATTACTGTTTTATGATGTATTTGATATCTACGATGTATACTAGACTGTAAATTTATTCACTATACTAACTACTGTATTAAACTAATGCCACTTCCTAAGTTTTGTGTTCTGGAATGATTATTTCACTGGGAAAAGTAAAAAAAATAGATTTATCCTTCTTTCGCGTTATAACAAACAAAATGGAAGTTTTCACTATTATCGGAGTAATAGTCACCGTCAAGAGGCTGATTTCTAGAATTATCAAACTATTTGGGCACAACATACCTGAAAATTCGATACATTTAGTAAATAATTCTTTCAAGGATAGCTTTGTTACTGATGTTCTAACAATAGCAAAACTTGCACCCATATTCAAGAAGGGTGATTTTAATGATCCAGGAAAATTTAATTTATAATAAGTACAATTGCAGATGAGGCGTTGAAATTCCTTGAAACAGATACGATGCTGTGTGATTTATCTTTGACAATGAGTGTCAAAAAAAGTAAGACAAAGTTTGCCATTTTGAAATAAGGAGAACACCGCACAATTCATGCAAAACATAACTTCCAAATTAGTACTAAAGTTTGGAATCTCCTAGGGCACCATCTAAGGGCCTGTACTATGTCCTTTATTTGAATGACTTGTCACAAAATCATCAATCAGCACTGTAAAATATGATTAGAGAGATGTCTGTTGACAAAATATATAAGGTGGAAAAATATCTTCAGGTTTTCCGTGAGATAACCGTGTGTTAGCTTTTGTTTTTGCCGAAGATTCGTCCACCTTTGCACGGGACATTATCAAGATATGTAGCTCTTAAAGGTACAGATTATAGATTGCCATGTAGCTCTGCAAAGTGCTAGTGTAGGCGCCGACCTGCTATAAAAAGCACTAATAATAGAAAATCATGTAGCTCTCACAAGTTCTAGTCAAGAAAAAAGCACTAGCACTTATGAGAGCTATATTTTACTCTATTATTAGTACTTTTTAGAGCTGATCGGCACCTACAACTAGCACTTTTCAGAGCTACATGGTAATCTATAATTTGCACTTTTAAGAGCTACATGTCTCGATAATATCCCCTGCATAGTGGACGAAATGTTGGCTAAAACAAAAGCCAACAGAGTTATCTCCCAGAAAACCTGAAGATATTTACTATGGCCGTGGAAGTCTATGTACTGAATTAAGGTGGAAAGATGTTTTAATTAAAATTCCTTTCGTCTGCATATAAATAAACACCAAACCATTATCTTTATGACAGATAGAAGATATCAAATTCTTGAAAATGCAGTTGCAATACATCTAAATTCTGGTTTTCTTCTTTGGCTCGGTGATTTTGAAGATTCTTCCTTTCTAGTTTCCTTCGATAAACAAAAGACCGACAATCTGTTTGCCTAATATACATAACCACACATTCACTTATGCAAGCCACTGATGATTGTGAACTTTGATTTATATCCTGCTCGTCTATCGAAAGCGTCTTCAGCTAAGGTTTAATGGCACTGAATTTTATAAGGATGAAATTTGTATCCTGCCAATAGAATTTTTCAAAGCTGCAACAATTTTCTGAACAGACCGTATGGGACCTGCAGTTGCTAAATCCGAAACATCATTATGTGCAAATTCATCTCTCAAAATTCTTTTCCACTTGCTTATTTTTATTTGTAGACGAACCTGCTACGAAATAATTTGAAATTAACTCAATACTTATGGTACCCGTCCTAGCATTCTTTATGGTAAAATTATTTTAAACACAAAAATTAAAAATATTTCTATAGAATAAGTGTAATATCCATGTCACTATTTGTCCCTCTTAGTGATTTTTTAAATTTAAATTTAAATTTTTTTTTTAAATATTTCTGGGTGAGATTGATATTTGGTTGGTTGGTTGTGATGTTAACGATGCTTTGACAGCCGTGATCATTTTGCGTCGAAAATCGTTTTTAAGCCAAATGTTTAAGATTAATATTTAAATGGAATGTTATAAACCTAACTCTTTAACAAACAATAAATGTTATTTTTATTAAAAGATAGTTAATCTGCACTTTAATTTTACAATATATCATAGTAAATCAATGACTATGTCTTGTCTATAGATAATTTTATTTTAACATTCTAACATTGCTAATTTCATTTACATGACCGTATGCAATTCTTATGGTTTTCTAATTGAAATACATATGTAAGAAATATTTACATTATTTATACATACTTGATCAACAAGAGACGTGTTTCCAACATGAATATTTAGTTTGATGATAACCCTTTGGTCACATGATTCTTCAACGATACTTGGAGGTTCTGCAGGAAAAGCATCCAATTGCTGACGGATAGCTTGTGAAATTGCTGGTACAAAGGTAAGTGGATTTAAATCCAGATCGTCACATAAAACTTCAGAAAATTGTTCTGGAGTTATAAGGCTTTCTAAAAATAAAACAAAAAATAGCACTAAGTCAAAATACTCGCGATATATTTTAAGCGAATTCATTACAACACAGGATGTCTGACTATTAATGTTTTTCAAGGTACTTTTGTACTACCATTAGTCAATAAAATTATAAGAGGCAAACGACCTTGACTTTATGCGACCAAGTGTCATGCAACGGAAATGTGAAGCTTTGTTTGTAAAACCAAATCTATAAAATTGAAACAATGTGAATAACATGATGATATTTTTTTAAAATAAGGACAGTTTAACTTTTGATTTAAATAAAATTTTAATTCTTTGTTTCAAAGAAATTACTTCAATCTACTATAGTATTTTTTTTTAAATACTGTTTAAAATGTAAAATAAGGCATATTACCTGTTTTCAGATTTAAAATTTAGACAATCCCAGCTTAAAGCCGATTTTCGCTCAAAGTTCAACCATTAGGAACACGTTCCTAGCAGTAGGCGAGGGTTACCTGTATCTTACCATGCTTATTCCAAGTGAAGGTATCCCTCAACTTCTGGCCTTCGATTTCCATGTCCAGTCTGATAGGAACCAAGACTTCATTGTGGGCAGCATTTTCAACATTGAGTTGAGGGTCGGTGTCGTCAAAGCAAAGTGGGAAGGTACGAACTTTTTTCGTGGCAACTCTATTTCTGTTAATGGGTGTGGCCTGTGGCACGGCATCAAGATGGCTTGAGTTTGGTAGGGAGGGAACCCATTGCATGTTCTTCTTTTGTTTTCCTTCGCGAGGCAATGGAGGCTCTGTTGTATGGACAGACACTGCCTTGTATCTGTAGGAAGAAACTCTATGTCACGATGATAGATCATATCTTCAGGAAGTTAACTATCAACTGATACAATGGATTTTGTGTCATAACTATTGTAGGAAAATGACAGATCACATTTAACTTAAATATAACTAAATTTTTCTACAGATGGGACGTGAACATTAAAAAAAGATATATTTTGGTCGATGGCACTACGTGGTCGTGGCGAAACTATGAGCTACAATCTAGTATCTTAGACGCTCATTAACAAAAAACGCAATGACTATAACTCAAAACCAACCTAAAATTGTGATGTGATTAGTAATATCAATGCTTATTTCTTTAATGATATAAATTCATAAAGATTGTAGCCTCAATTTAGAAACGATACACCAAAATTTTAAACTTTGATTTTGTGTGTAAGTCAATCCTCCATTTTTTCGAAATTAGAAAAAATTGTTTAAAAGTCGAAGGTGCATGATTTTCTATAAGACAAGCAGACACGCAATCACTCATTTCCAGTATTAACCTACTTTGGTTGTATGAGATAGACAAAAAGATGAATGTCTCAAAACTTCGTCAATAATACGAGGAAGATAAAAGAATATCAATTGGCATGTACTGGACATAATGTCTAAGATCTTTACATACTTTTAATTCAAACTATTTTCATTAAGACCATGAGTCATGAGACAATAAAAAAATGGAAATGTCCAAATTTGGCTACAAAAAATTAGGCTTTAAATTTAGGAAGGTTACGAAAGTCGAACGAAACGAAGTATATGAATACAGACGTCACACTTATTCTCGAAGGTTTAACAGAAAACTGGGGTACCTGTGGCTCGCAAGCAAGAAAAGCAATCAAAATAAGAACTAGTGCGGGATTATAAGACCTCCTGCGTAAGAAGTTACTGGCAGTGATCATGAAACTGACGGCAGGAATCTGATGTTACAATAATGTCGAAATTAAGGTAAATTAACTTTTAGAATAAGAAAATATCAGTGACAGAATAATTGTTATTTACTACTACAACTACAATGTTTGATAAATGCTTACCTCTTTATATCATGTATATACAATTTTGAGTTCTTATCGGGATTCAATTAGTATAATGAAAACAGCTGATAATAAACAGTGGTACACTCCAAACCACCGTGTTTTAAGCATTTATTACATTATTTAGCAATATTTACAATACGCAATAAAACAGGGTTGGAAATTGAAAATTCCTAGCTCTATATTTTTAAAATTATACGACTGGCCAGTTTGTATAAAAACTAATAAACTCATGAAATTATTGCAATAACATAGCATTGGAAGCAATTTTAGGAACATTTTCTAGGACAAGATACTAAGAAAATATTTTGATTCACACTCTTAGGACAAAATACATTACAGGTCCTAAATAGAGCACATACTACTTACGTTATGACTTCACATAATCACATTTAATGCCAATCTAATATCTATTAATTTGTTTGCTTTAAACTAAGATCACCAAGCTAAATTTATTGAGAATATGATGATTTAGAAAAAAAAGTATTAACTGTAAGTTTCTTGTACGGCTTTGTGGATATTATTATGAATTTTGACTATATATGATACATTCTCTGGCTTCATCTTTATAGGATTTGAAGACAAGGTACTCCCCAAGAAACAGTTGGAAGAAAGGCTTTGCTAAACAGAAAAAAAAAACACCATTAAAACGACCATAAGAGATATTAATATAAGAAGAATGTTTCTAATCACCGTCATTGATAAAAGAAATTACAGTCTATCTTACTCCCAATAAATTTGTCTTGTTAACTGTACATATAAGAATCATTTTAATGTTAAAAAATATAAATTTGGACTTCTCTCTGCATCACCTGGGATTGGATCCATCTTCTGATTGATTGACAAACCTCCTCGATTTCAACCTGTATGAATAGAAATAGAATTTTGAAACAAAATTTTAAAAAACTTAATAAAAACTAAATAAAATAAGTTTTGAGAATAAAATCAAATTTTGAAAATAAAAAAATTGCAAATTAAGAAACATAAAAAGCCTGCAAATCACGAATGTGGAATAGTAGGAATAAAAAAAAAATGTGCTTATTGTAAGGGTCCAGTTGAGTGTGCATTATGACTGAAATGAAACATATGTACAAATGATTATTAACACAAGATAGGAAAATAAACAAGAAGGAAAAAAGGTCTGGTTTAATAAAATAACGCAGAATAACTGACAAAAAAAAACGTAGGTATATAAAAATATATAATGTCCATAAATACTTACAGGGTGCCAAGTTGACTTAAAGATATGATAAATACATAATATGTTGAGAATTTAAAAACAACACCCAATTTACTTTTTCTATAGATTTATTTAGTTTTAAAAAATGAGAAAAAAAATGTCTCTTACAATAGTGGACGAAAAGTCGGTACATGTCAGAGCCTCTACGGGAGTGGAAGACTATTATATTTAATTGTGAAGCAATTTTTAGCTGTCTAGAAAAGATTTCAAAACATATTCTGTAATAGCTTTTCTTAAAGTTAATCGTTCAATGGAAATAGTGTATTACTTAAAGCATGTAGTTATTAATTCTCGGCAAATTATCAATTTACCATATTGTTTTAAAATAATTAGAGAATTCTCTATGCCCCAAAATTTACTTTACACCTTGTATTATAATTTAAATTTACATGGATTACCTACAATAAGTAAATGTAAATATCATGTTTCAGCCAAAACAGTTCTGTAGTTTCATGTGTATGAACAGATGGGTAAGCCGAACTTAAAACGTACTTTTTCTATTTTTCTTTTACTGAAGCAGGATGAATTCAATATAAACGCGTGACCTTTCGTCAAAGCCACTTCTAATTGTCCTTATCCTAGAAGTTGGTATAACTGTTATTGAATGAGTAGGTAGAACTGGGGAAACTCCTACCCAGTGTTCCAAATTCAAATTATCACCGCTTTATTACATAGATGTTGTATAAAAAATATTACTTGATTATGGATTAGTTTAGAACCATGCTCCTAATAAATCTAATAATGTCTATAAGCATGGTCAAAAAGAGTTGTGATAGTAGTTGTAAGGATTGGTGGCATGCATGTGTAGATTAAAAAAAAAGAAAAATTTTATGAATGATAAAAAAATATATTAGTAGTCGAAGATAAAGATTTTGTAGATATAGAATTACCTGTTAGTAAATTGTTAGGTAAAGAAAAGTTTACGTACACGAATGAAAGCAAAACATCAATTGCTGAAAAGGAGAAAATTAACAAAGGTTTCAAAAGCAATGACAGTTGAAAGAATAACTAAATATTATAATGTAAAACGTACAAATTCTGTTTCTGGTTTGATAGATTTTAGCATATTGTATTCCTCAGCTTTAGGCCACCACCAAAATACAATGGAGTTGTCTTATAAGCACTTACTTTTCATCATTTCCTTCGATTATATCTTCGACTTCAGATGCTCTCAATAAAGAAACACTACTGGCCAAAACGTGTTGGCTCAACCCTAAGTCAATTAACCTTTTACGTTCCTCATTTGTTATTGACCTCCTGTACATACCAGGGTACCTCTTGTACAAGGACCCCCTGAATAATCGTAGGTAGTTTCCCACCTAAAATCAAATACATTTTCAATATAATAATGAAAATTTAGCAAAGTAAAGGATCTTTGAAGATCAAGCAACAGTATTAATACATATTACTATAATCATCTGGATCTGACAAAATAGATACAGTAAAAAGACCTATATTATCCGCCTCTATTAAGTGTACAAATAATAAAATATCTTTAGCAGGTAGAAGCTGTTAGAATGGTGGTGTGAATCAACCTACAACAGTGAACAGGACTAATCTTAAGACATTGCCATTATTAATTTGCTTCAGAGCATATTACATTGATGTAACTATTGTTGAATGACATTGTAAACTGTGTAAAATGTTAGTCTGTAAAATTAATCTTTGGATTGGCAAAGACGAATAGGTATTCCGAACACCTAATTCAAATTAATACTGACTGTTAGAGTAAACGGAGAATAAACACCATGACAAATCCCATATTTAATTATAAATATGTACAAATATAGAACATAATTTGAAATCAAAAAAGGAAGTTCAATAAAATCTAACCTCTGAACCAACGCAATAATATTCTCCATTTTCCTCCAGCTGGAAACTTATCGGTTTATCTCCAAACGTTCTGAGAGCCATTATGCCTGTAATTTATATAAAAATTGTGTCCTGAAACCATGCACTTGCAAAAAAATAAGTTATTTGCAAAACTTTAAAACACTCCTGTCAAACCAACAACAACGAATATGGAGTCGGCCATAGAGATCGTCGTAAAGATAAGCTACTGTTCAAAAAATTCTCGGCATACATGCGCGGACTGTAACTTTGTCCAACGGTTCTGCGCAGTAGCGTCGGAAAATTTTCATAATTTCATATTTTAACCAAACTTAAAACCAAAAATTAATTTTAGTTTTTCACTACAATTTGAAAGACTAGACTTTAAAATGTAATAGTTAATTCAAATAACTTTCAAAAAGAGATTGTTTTTGATATTACTTAGTAATTAAAATATTGCTTTCGTTCGACTATCTTCGTTTATGAGGTCGGGTACCTTCGAATCAATGGCGACTGTTCTATAATTCTTATACTACCCTGTTGCAGGTTAACAAACAACATGTAACGAAATACTCTAAGGATATACGCACTTTTTATTCATTTTATTTAAAACATATTTACATAAATATAATTGACTACTAATCAAAAATTAGAGTTAATTGACAACTGGCTTTACTAATTTATATTGTAATTCTGATTAAATATTCATTATGATATAAAAGCTATGAATTGTTGGCTTATATTCGCTGCTGTGGCCAATCACCAAGCTAGACTATCACACATGAGAATTTCACCGCATTCAATTTTATATATCTACCATCATAAATACAACTAAGATTATTTACCGAATTTTTAAGAATATAAGAATTAAGTGCTAATTATTTTTCAACTTAATATTGTTATCAGATGGACATTAATACATTTATAATTATTTTTCCTAAAAAATAAAATAAGAATGACATTTTTAAATGTAAATGGAGATACTGATTTTTCTCCTAGGCTATAGAGTAATAGTTAATAAAAAATAAACTAAGATTTTAACCACTTTAACGATAAATAAATTTAAAATCACTCACAAAGTGCAAAATCAACATGATAGTGCTTCATCAAAAGCTCATGTATTCGACTCTTGAAACCATAGAGACACCTCAATCTTCAACAAATAGTTGTTGACTTTTTACAACGGTGTGTGAAAAAAAATCTAAGTTTCGAAACTACTAACGAAGCATCGGACTGGGCGGAAAACTGAGCGAGAAGAGGACCGAACAGTTTGGAGACTACGACTGATGGAGGCCAAGGTCTGATTTGGACTGTAGCGTCATTGGAAGGAAGTATGAAAAGTTACCATTGAACATAGGAGTTTAATGTTGTCCGTACCATATTGAATCGTTCTAAATTAACATGGTTATACATAATTAACCACTCAAGATGTTCAAGTCTATATGATATTCGATCTTCTTTTCTGATGCCATACATAAAACAAGTGCAACAGATCTGAATTTTCTGGATTCGATAAACCTTTGAAGCATTCAAGCATGCAGAGCAATAATTAAACTTTTACTGCAAGAAATTGCTTGACTTGATTTCATAAATCAAAGTGTATATGATATAAAAAATTATATTTTCTTGGCTGTTTGATAAATCGTATACCTTCTGAAGCAACTTTCATGCAAAACCATAAAGAAAATAAAACACAAAATACAAACATATTATTTCAATTTATTATAAACATCAGTACAAATAAATTATATACAATAAAAACAATACAAACTTATTTATTTGAGTAGTATTAACAATTTTAGTACTTTCATCTTTTGCTTAGAATTTTCGTAAAGAAAGTTTGTTTATTTTCTGAGGCTTCTGAATACAAATTATAATTACATTTTACATCGAGTCTTTAATTAAGTAAAATATTTAGTGAAAATCGAAGTTTATAACTTTATTTTTAGTTTGAGCCTGCTCACAAAAACAATAAAATCTTCACTTATTCCATAATAAAATTCACATATTTAACTTTATTTTACCCATGAAAAATTTGCCTTTTGGTACAATTTATTTTTTAGGTTTTTTTGTCACTTTTGATGTGACCAGTTTATAGTTCTTGTGCTATCAAAAAGATCACCACTGGCCAATTTCTTTGTCAATATGCCATTCACTAAAAAAAAAAAAACAAATAAATCATTAATAAGCATATTTAATATAAATAATATAGGTACACTTCAATGACCTAGAATTTTTGTTGTTCAAAATTGTTCATGCGTTGTACAAGTCCAATATTTGCGACATGTTTATTTAATATATAATTGCTCTTACAATAGTTACATAATATGCTTTATTGGGCTAGAAGTACAGAAAAAAGGGTTTAGTAGAAATTTCTATTTTGGTCTTCTATTTGATAACCTCATCTTGAATTTCCTTAGCTCTTGATTTTCTAGAATTGCTCTGGTATACGAGTTAAACAATGTCCCACCAATGTACTGTAGTCTTCTTTTTCCTAATTCAGTTCATTGATTTATGATGTACAGATCATCCTCTCCTCTGGTTATTTAGTGGTGCACTTCTTATTTCTTTTTAGTTTGATTGTTATTTATTTTCATGTGTATGTTCATTTATTCTTTATGGACTAATTTGTCTTATTTGAAAAAAAATAATTTAATTTAATTTAAATTACGTAGCTTCTACATAGTATACATGGATAATTGATATGTGATGCATCCTATAGGATTCGAAGCCGTTTGTACTCTTGGAGATCACTTAGTTGTGTCTTGATCATCTGTTGTTTTAGCGCTTCCTTAAATAAACTTAATTTCTGTACGCTTTTTATTTCTTCTGGTAGTTGATTATATAGTATAGCTCCTATGTGTTGTATCATCTTTCTTCCTATTTCCTTATTTGGCTTGTTCGTATGGATGACATTCGGTTTTCTGAGTGCCTGTCCATGTGTTTGTTCTTTGATTACGATCTTTACAACTCAATATGTCCTCCCAATATTTGTTTAATTCTGAGAATATATTCATAGTTTATCCTTGTCTGGACTTGCATCTCTGTTGGTGTAGTTGCGTGGGTGTTCTTCTATTTAGAATCCTTATTGCCTTTATTGCTTTATTTTGTACAATTTGTACTCTATGGATGTTTTTTCTTGATGTTCCTCCCCAGGCATTTATCTAGTAGTGGATGTGAGATAGTATGTGTGCATTATATATTAGCTTCTTTATGGTAAGACAGATATTTTCATGTTGTTTTGATTACCCCAATTAATGGAGCAATTTTATTCGATATTTTGTCAATATTTTTGTTCCATTTGAGATTTTCCTCAATTGTTAGCCCTAGGTATATAGTTGATTTTACATCTTCTATAAGGATAGTGATATCTTGATTGTTTTGTCTCTGTGAGAATATCACGTATTTTGTTTTTTCAGTGTTGATTGTCAGTAGGTTATTTTGAAGCCAATGGCTAAACATAATCATGTCTCCGTTGATGTGTTCCATTACCTCAATAGTCTTGTGTCTGTTTAGAAAACAAGTGTCATCCGCATATATATAGTAAGATGCTTCAAGATTTTGTTCCTTTAGGTCATTAATGTATATGTTAGTATGGTTCCTATTCCACTTCTCTGCGGCACTCCGTAAGTTGTTGTTGTGCTTGAGCTTTGTGTTCTATCAATACTTGTTATTTGGGTTCTATTTTTCAGGAATGTCTCAAAGATTCTGTGTTGTGTTCCTCTAATGCCCGTTTTGTTTTAGTTTGGTTAGGAGAAGTTCTCTTGATACTGTATCAAAGGCTTTTTTTAGGTTTATATATATATATATATATACTCTCCTTTGTCTACACCTTCCTGTATGTCAGTGAGAAGGTCATTTATAGCAGATATTGTGCTAGATTTTTTTGGAAAGCATACTGCTTCTTATTTATGTACTGAGTCTTGTTTAAATAGTTTATTAGTCTGTACTTTAGGATTTTCTCTATAATTTTATTAACAATAGATATTTTAACTATCGGTCTGTAATTGTTCATTAGACTTTTTTCTCCACCTTTGCATATTGGCACTATTGTTGATTCCTTCAGGCTTTATATAAATCCTTACTAGGTGTTCTTCTCTCCAAATCATAGTGTCTTTAAAACTTTATTTTGGGCCACTTACACTCTCTTTATGTTAGATTATGACGTCCCTTCCAATGCGTTTATTTGGTATCTTACTCCATCTGTTGTTCATTTATTTTAATCTCTATATTATCCTCATATTTATTTTTCTGACTATGCATCATATAATTTGTTTTGCCAACATTGATAGCCTTCCATTATCGTAAGATCTGAATTTTTGTATATCCAGCAGGTGTCATCCAAATGTACAAACTGTGTGCTTGTTAAATTCTGGTATTTTAGATAATTTAAAATTTTGGGGACCTCATATTCAGAGGATCTGTTGCTTAATTCTTCTTACGTCTATGTAGAAAATTATCACAAATTTTGCCTTGTCTAGTCCTTCTTGGATAGCCAGTGTGTTAGAGAATAAACCCCCTTCTGGTAGTTAAGCAGGTATTCTGAGGAAAGAGGCTTAGGGTGGGGTCTTTTTCTAATATGGTGTTGCTCTCTTCTTTCTTGTAATATTGGCATTCGGTAATAAATTACCATGGTCAATTCATCCAATATACATTATATTTTAATCAAAAAAGGTGATTTAAAGTATGCTAAAAGACAAAAATATAAATAAGAAGTAAATTTAAAAGATTCGAGTTCGAGACCCACAGGCAGTAGGCTTTTTGTGATTAGGCTAAAGTATTTGTGGTACTCGTCATCCGGGAGGAGCATAAAACTGTGTGTCCCGTGTACTGTAGGTAATAGAAGACCATGTGCACGTAAAATAACCCAATTCGAGATAGAACACTGTATGCTGCAAAATTCCCAGGTGTGTTAGCTGAATCCCTGGCGTCATTGATTAGCCATAGCAGCAGAAATAGGCAGACAACAGATAAATAAATCAAAAAAAAGGATAAGGAATAGAACAAAGGAAGTACGGTAGGCAAAAGCTGAGTATTAAACATAGTAACAGATGTCCGTAAAAACTTACATTTTGCAGATTCTCTATTCTGTTTTTCCAATTCTTCAATTCTTTGTTTGGATAATAGCAACTCATGTCTTAAGGTTTTATATTCTTCAGATCTATACTCTTGCCTATATTTGGCATAATCATCAGATACCTTTGTCAGATCAAGCAATTGCTCATTTATAACTTTATCTTTGTTTACCATAGTAGATTTCAATTTATCCAGCTGCAAAATAAAGTATATTGCTTATCTACTTAATATGTAAATGATGCTTATACTTACGTACCTCATTTGATAATGCATCACAGTGATTATTAAAACTGACAATCATCGTATTTGCTTGAACCAAATCCTTCGCTAGTTCATCATGGGTTTTAGTTTTTTGGGCTATGATAATAGTAGCATCTTGAATATCTTTCCTTAATTCATGCTGAAGTAATTATTAAATATTATATATTATATTCAGCAAGTTAGAGAAAGTTTACGAATAAAAAATTATTTTTTATGAACAGATCTTGGACCTAATTTAATGGAAATTAATTTATCTTAGAAGTGCACATAAGATATAAATGAAAGTTTAGAAAATCATAACTGTTGAATTAATGTGCTGTGGGGGAGGGGAATTTTATGACATAACATGGGGAAAGGAGTGGTAAAATATGAACATTAAAACATGGAATACTTACAATTTGCTTTTGGAGATCTGAGATCTCTCCATCTTTTCTGCTAATTGTTTGTCGTAACTCACAACCTGTTTTCTCTGTTTTTGTCCTCATCATGCTTAAGTTGTCGACTTCCATTTGCAAATTACGAATAGTTTGATACTGTTTGTCATTTTCTATTCTCAAATTCTGCAAAGACTGTACTAGTCTTGTGCTAGATTCACATTTCAACTTATTATCGGATTTTACCCTTTCCAAATCACATAGGAGCTTTAAGTGCCGGAGATTTATTTTTTGGAGTCTATCGGACAGTTTTTTTTCAACTGAGCTTATTGACTTCATAAATGATTGTTCCACAATTTGCAAGTCCTAGAAAATATATGACTGTTCTTAATACGGATACTCCTTTACTTTTTTTATCTAAACCAAAGCGTGAAGTACAGAAATACCACAAAAAAATATTGTTAACAATCAGTAGGCAGCAATAAAAAGGGATGTTATTATATGAGTAAAACGCAAACAATAACTATGTAATTTGTGCTAGATGTTACCGAAAGTGTTAATTAAACATTTCAAATTTTCAATTGAATATGCGAACGTTCTAATCAGGTATATTCTTAATATTTTATTATATTCTCTTATGTAAATAGATGAACCAGTAGGTGTTTGTTTGCAAATTTGTCAAAAGAATATTAGCCTTTTATAGTCGTATTATGTATTTACCACTTGAGTCTTGTAAAAACATCTGAGAGAAATGGTGCAGAACATAAACCACACAAGCTTGGAAACAAGAACAATTATATAATAATTATGATTACGTATTAGTATAGAAAGAGAAGAAAATAAATCTTCGAAATGTCTATTTTAAAAAATAAGTAGTTTTAATGTAAAGGTCTTCACATTCCAAGAATGCAATCCCTAATTACAAAAAGGCCTAGAATCTAAAACAAAAATAATAATTAGAATTAATTTCAAAAACTATACAATAATGAACATTGTAAATGAACTTGAATTATGA
>JAWQRN010000664.1:0-27372 GCA_033557685.1 Sperchopsis tessellata | reverse complement strand
CGATTGAGGCGTTTAGTTGGCAAATACTTTCGCATGCGGCTTACTCACCAGACTTGGCTCCATCCGATTACTACTTAATTGCATCGATGGGACACGCACTTGCTGAGCAGCGCTTCACTACTTACGAAAATGTACGAAAATGGCACCATGATTGGTTTGCCTCAAAAAAGCAACAGTTTTTTTGGCGTGGCATCCACAAATTGTCAGAGAGATGGACAAATTGTGTAGCTAACGATGATGGGCAATACTTTGAATAAAATATGTTTTACCATTTTAATACAATAAATGTGTATTTTCTATAAAAAAATTCCGGTTTCGTATTTACAGATTTCTATTAGAAAACGCTAAACATTTCGAAAAATGTTAACTTTACGTATAGAACATCCTATAAAAAATCCCAAGAGAAGTTAAGACTACGTCTAATTATGGTAAAATATACAGGGAGTGCTATTTAAGAAATATCTCCTAAATGTCAAGCATATGTTTCTTGAAACAATGCTGCAGAACAAATTAATTTGAATTTAGAATGACGTAGTTGTTTAAATTTCAGTTAGGTTCTGAATTTTGTTAAATTTTTACAAAATTCAAAATAATTCAAAAATGGTTAATTTTATTAAGTTATATTTTTTTCAAGGAAATTAATCAAATAACAAAGATCTTATTGATATAGAAGATATGAACCACCTGTAATGTTCTAAATAATTTTATAAGATGCAAACTATTACGCATTACAACTTTTGTATTTAAATTTAAAAAAAAATAATTTAATGGCTATCGTAGGAGGCCGCATTAATGATTGACCCCTGTGTAATGAATGAACTATGTTTTATAATTAAAAATAAAAACACACGAGAAGGGTAATAATATAAATTAGTTAATATAGATTATATTTTAAACACAATTCTTCTAACAATTTATGGAAATTTATTTAACGTTTGATGACGAAAGTCCATCTGGTCGTGAATAATAAGTAACATTGTTGAGATATAGGTAATTAGTGAACAAATTTATCTCGAAATGAATAAACGGGTAGCGATAATAGTCACTTTTATAAATTAATTAGTGGATACTAAACACTCTTCTTGTCTATTTTACTGCCACATTTATATAATTAAGTATTTTATGCTAATACCTAGTGATGTAAAGTAAGGGGGCAATTAATATATAGGTACGCCACACCATGTAACCAAGAAAACGAAACATGCATCATTTATATAATTCCTTTCCGCCCTCTCTCAAGTCTAGTCTTCTTCACCTAAAAGCGTTTAATGTTTCTAGTTAAGATGTCCTTCGGAGGACATTACACCTTTCCCAAAGTTCAAATTTTAATATCCAGCGAAGGTTAACCATATAATCATGAATAACTAAAACTACTATATAGAGACCACTTTGGAAAATGTACCAGAAAGTTATTTTATTAGGCAGGTGTTACTTTGAATTCCTAAAACTGTTGTAAATACTTTGATGTCACAACGTCATTATTTTTAAAAATGCGTATACTTTCAAATAAAACTCACCAATGTAGGTATTTTTTTGTCTTTCGGGATCACAGCCCTTAAGCCAGATTAGGTAAAATAATCTACGAAAACAGGGGTTGGTGAGTACGATCATAGGGAATAAAATAAGGACCCTCACTTCACGTCCCGGGATCTATAGAAACGAGTTTCATCATGAGAAACACATAAATAGTCACCGGAAAACTGGAGGGCATACAAAGGTTATTTAGAAGATTTCATCTTCCCCAAAAATCTTACCAACACGTCATAAACTGCTTTAGTGTTGGACCGTAGCACAGAAAATATAGGTATTTATTTTAGTGAAGAACTAAAAATTATGTACATAAAATAACTTGGTGAAGAGAAGTTTCATAGCTGACCTTATCTAGACAAGTACCATTTGAATCAACAATATCTAAAAATGTATTGAGAATATAAACCGTGGAACCAATCGCAACTAATAATTATTCATATTACAGGTTATAGAATCATTGAAAACTGCGTACATTTGATGAATTTCAGTAATCTCTACAATCCTCTACCACTAGTCAATTCCCGAATGTTGTAGGATTCAATTTCAAAATCACCGTAACCTCCAAAAACCGCAGTTTGTATTCTCGTTTTGTATGACACCAAATTAAATTATACAACTTTCTACACATCAAGATGAATCACAAACTGCGTTCCGCAAACATTTGTTCTCTACCTTCACTTTCTCCATTCACAGATGGTGACAAGGGAAGTGATTTTAGTTTATATTGGGTTTAACATAAGTTCCGATAATCTGATGGCGCGAGCTCTGGAGAATATGGAGGGTGCCCCAACTTCCCAACCATCTTTTGAATGGCATTTTTCGTGAAGTTGGCGATATGAGGCCGGGCGTTATCGTGTTGCAGATCCGGCCTTTTTTGTTGAATTGCCGTGTTGAACCATTATATTTGCATAATGTATAGTTCCGCGTTGACTGTCTGATTCCGTTCAAGTATTTCGTAGTGGATGACGCCTTGCCAATCCCACCAGATGCAAATCATCGTCTTGCGCGGATGCAAATCTTGTTTCGCTCTGGGCTTTGCTTGTTGGCCATGGGTCACCCATTCAGCTAGAAAATCTGCCATTAGTTTTCTGTTTACTAGTTTAGTTATTGAGATAACTTATATGGACATTAGGCCACCTGTACAATACTCTGTCTCAATTATCTGTTTGTACTTTATATACCCTCCATATTTCAGAGCTACTGCAGTATCAGGTGGGATTTCACTGCGTTATGGTTTAATGTTCAATTGTTAAGTTTGACAGTTATTGTGAATTCAATTCAGATTCAAAACGTCGTAGTTGATTTAACATTCATCAATCAACATATTTACTAACAGTGAAAATAGACCGACTATATACAAAATAATTATGATTCTATAACTTTCAGAATGCAGACAATCTCTCTGAAGGCTACTGCTATTTGCAATGGATCGCAAATTAAATTTGATCATCAGTTGTTCTCCTTTTATGGTTGTTGACGCTTTGCAAACAGATAACTGTGAGGGTATGGCTACCTGATCAGCATCCCTCCACAACAAGTCTCTGTCAGTAATAGATCACTTACAAAGGAAATAAACATCAAGTGCTCTTTCATACCTGCACCTAAAAGTTGCTGGGTCATATTTTATTATATCCGAAAGTGGGCAATTGACTCTCCCAGATTTAACACTATTAGTCGAATATTGCTCATTGACTAAACTCAGCCATCTATAAAAGGTTTGTCAACACATCAGGCAAATAATACATCATGACATAAATATCGGGGTATCACGTTACATGGATCTTTTGTCGTATGAGAAACACCTAGGATTAGAAGAGTACCGCAAAATTTGGCCTTTATTAGGTTTCAGGTAAAAGGACACACATATTTACTACGGTCCCGTATTTTTTGTGCTCATTAACTTCTGGCATTAAAATTACACTATAACCAGGTACAATTTCTTTAATATCCTAATTTGCAGGTGTCTGAAAGTGTATTCAAGTTATAAAATTAAATTATGGCCGCAAAATACGCCATTATGTCTGGTATAGTTTACGTTGTGCTCCCTGTGCTATAGAAGTTACATTACGATGCATGGCCTGAATGTAATACAACGAGTAATTTCTTGAAACAGTATAGAGAATTAATTGTGTTTATGTATGTGTATATTGATTGGAGATAATCCGGTATATTTAGTTTCAACTTTTTTACTTAAACTTGCAGTTAATAACCTCCAAAGGTATTAATTTGAAATTTAATCTCGAGCAAAGCGCCCAAAGTAATACGTAATCAAAAATACATCGAATAATATGGATACCAGCAGAAATTGCAGTGAACATCGTGTTTCTGTCATTAAGACGTCTTCGGAACTGCTCTTTGTTAGTAATTAGTTGCACACCATGTACGAATACATATTTCTTGTATAGACGCTTTTAGGTCGTGGGTAAGCATATTGTGAGAGGTATCGCAATGTTTCTGTTTTACAATTGAATCATCACTACGTCTTAATGACAGAAACACGGTGTCCGCTGCAATTTCGGCTTGTTCGAATATTTTTCGATTTACGTTTGATTTCTGTATTATATTGACTTGTCCGCTTTGTTCAAGATTTGATTAAATCAAATTTCAAAATAATACATCCATGTGCGGCCAGTGAAGCAATTAATTCGTATGTCTAAAGATAGTTTTTGTTAAATAATAATTTCTTGTAATTTTCGATAGAACACAACAAAATTACATTCAAGTCATAATATACTTTCTATGCTTGTTTATAAGCATTTTCCACTCGGCTATAATTATTTTATGATATAACAATCGATTAACGTAACCTTTTGAGCATAGCCGACAATATGTAATCTTTAATTTATAATTCAAACAAACATATTTGTTTTTAAAGCATTTCTAGCGTGTTATAAAAAATATTTTTTGAGATAACTGCATCAGTTTTTTATACATATGTTTAACTGTTTCATGTTCATGGTAGGTCGTTGTTTCCCAATCTTGTCTGATCACGACTTACTTTAGAAACCATAATGTTTGTGTTGCACACTTTGCATGTAGTTATGCTAAATTGATACCACCGACAAGTCAAGTATAATATGGAATTACGAAAAATAATATTAATCCTCCCGATATAACTTCAAAAGATTTATGAAAATGATATATCCAAATTAAGAAGAGTTGTTCATAATTTTCATAAAGAAATCAAAAAATCACATTTTATCACATGTTTTGATCTCATCACATTACGTTATCAAGATCTCAATGTGAGATGTGGCAACTATGTTGGCAGGAAAGTTTTTTATCTCTTGTTCAGGTGATTAACCTTAAAATCTGTTTTTGATTAATTTTAGTGAGATGTTGAAAACAAAAGTAAAACCTTGGCACTCTTCTGGGAAATCTTGGGATAAATCTATTAGTTTTTTCAAAGTAAATTTTCTATTATTTTTATTTCTACTAATTCTTTTATTTTTTTTTGGGATTTTTACTATTTTTTTTGATGAAAAATATTGCTCAGTTTTGCCATTTATTGTCTCATGTCTCAGAAACTAGTTTGAATCAAATTTGCTTTAATGGAATAAAGGTAACATTTCTAAATTTCGTTAGTCCCTGTACTGCAGTCAAATGTTTAATTCATCTTTGAATGTCAACATTGTATAAAACGGGTTGACGTTTCACAGGAGCTGCCTTGCATGAGGCCCACAATGATCTCATTATGCATGACTTCACCGAAATTTACACATCGCTAGACATGAATGAAGCCTACAATAAACCATAAAATTCTGCAGAATTGTTTAAATACACACTTTCTTAAAAAACGAGGAAAAAAAGAGCCAAAAAAGCTGGATTATGAATGGGATACGTGTATCAAGCAAACGGAAGCAAGAGCTTTGGATTCAGACGAGGGAACGCATAGTTGATGCGATATACTACAGAAAACATTGCAGTATACTGCGTTAAGTTGTAAAATCTGCAAATCAAATGCATTATTAGTTCATCGAAGCTGACAGAAACAAAGGCTAGTTCCAGGCCACCCACACGCCAATAACTAATAAACAAATGAAATGAAAAAATCCTTTCAGTTGAAATATATTTAGGCTTAGACTGAAATATTAAATACAATCAATTATCATTTTATACATCTGCCGCAGCTCATCAAGCTCGTCCCCGGCAGGTTGCACGAGTGTACCTAATGGCGGCCTATGTTTTTCACACCGACCATTGCACAGGAGGTTGAGAGCGCTATCAGAAATTTAAAGAATACTCATAACTTTGGAAATGACGAAATACCAGTGGTCCTACTCAAAAAGATATCAACCATAGTGAGCAACGCTCTGGCCTGCATAATCAATCTGGCCTTTGAGACTGGTTGTCTTCCAGATGCTCTAAAGGAAATCGTACTCAAACCCCTGTTCAAAAATGGAAGCAAAGATGATCTTAATAACTATTGACCAATAGTTATTTTACCAACTATGAGCAAGGTAATTGAAAAGTTGATGTCTCAGCGACTACTCGATTTTATTAACAAAAGCAATATTATGCAAACTGAACATGCTGGGTTTGTAAAAGGGAGAAACACATAGTCGGCGATGGTTGACATCCCTCGACAAATAATATCATCATTGACGGACAGGCGAAAGTTTGCAAGGGGTTCATCTGGATTTCTCGAAAGTATTTGACAGCTTGAACTATCGTCTCCTTTTTGACAAGATGGAATTATACGGTGTTCGGGGACGGGCGCTGCCTTTTTTACAGAAGTACTTTTCTAACCGCAGGCAGAGGGTTGTGGTGGTTAATGATGACGGGAGTACTAGCAGCTCTTATTGGTCGACTGTGAGCTGAGTATGCCGCAGGGGTCAATTGTTGGACCGTACTTGTTTCTACTCTACATAAATGATCTTCCTAAGAAATAATCTATCAACAGTAATGAATGCCGATGACACCACGATGGCAGTAAAAGGTACGTCGGTGATAAACTTGAGGACAATATTTATGATCATCTTAAACAATTAATGGACTGGTTTGGCAATAGTGATTTGCTTTTAAATAATGCTGAAACAAATACACTGAAACACTCCACAAGAAAAGATGATGCACCTTTAGAAATAGGTGTTGGAACTGAAATACTTACCTCTATATCGTGTGACAACTTTTTGGTTTCTTTACGTGGATGAGAATCTCAGTTGGAGGGCACACAGTCCCTTTTCATATGTCCTTCGAACGCTTAGAGACCAGATAGGCGAGTACAGCTCTAAATGCATATTATGCTTACGTTCACTCCAGGATTTTTCCTATAGCATTTTATTGTGAGAAAACTCTTCAGAAAGAAATGGAGGAATCTTCGTGTTACAAAAAATGTGTGTGCGGAGCATATTTGAAATGCCGAGTACCACCTCGTGTTGTCATATCTTTCGAAACTATAAAATACCTACCTGTGCAGAAATCTACATGATCCGTTGTGCGAAATATGTGTACAAAAACTTGCAACACCTGCTGGAATTGCAGCACATCCATCACTATAACACGCGGCAGCAGTGTGACTTCATTTTGCCAGAACATACCCACTTGACTCTGATCCAGGGACAGTTTCCGAATCAGGCTGTACACATCTTGAATAAACTAAGTGCCTCAGCGACAATAAATTCAAGACAATAAGGTGACTCAGAGGAAATGTATTATACTCAGTGAATGAATTCTTGGACTCGGATTGTAAAGCCTTTTTGGCCTGATCATAGTGGCGTTGATTATTTGTGTGTGTGTGCTTTATTGTGTTGTCTTTATTTTTGCTTGTGCTACCTTTTACTGTGATTTGTGTATTGTATTAGAATTTTGTATGGGTGTTTGTAATTGTATGTTCTGTCTTTTAGACTTTACATTTTTAAGTATTTTGAAACAAATAACGCTGACTATGACCATTGGGTTACAAGGATATTTTCTTTTTAGGTGTATATATTTGTTAACGGCAATTACTAAGCGACACCATTGTAAATGCTCGTATGTAACTTTTATTCATAATGAAATAAATGTAGTAAAAATGTCAACGTAGCCTGCTAAATATCATCACTGAATAAATTTGACTTTGCTGGTGTTTCAAAAGAAAAATAACTCTTCGCGATGCTTATAAATAATAAATATATCCTTTAGACAGCTATCGAACTTTTATGTACAAAATTCAAATTGTATTGTCTGCCTACATTGCTTCACACAATGTTTACAACTTGTCAGTACTTGCATTCAATCAGCTGCAATTGCTTTAATAACCAGTGGTTCTCTGTGAAGGAAATAATTCCTTGCAATTACAATTGGATTTTCTTTTATTACTAGTGTGGATAAAACTCAATCGGTGCATAGCCTTACTCAGGATTTCTAGCTTATACTATTTCTCATATCGCGTGTCAAAAATCGTGAACAATTAATCATACTCAACAAATTTATTTTTTAACCCATTTAAGAAAATTTCGCTACACCATAATTTTGGAAACACTGTGTTAGAATGTTGAGTACAATTGATAAAATATACCCCCCCCCCTGAAAAGGAGTGACTTACCTTCTTTAATATAGTGTAAGTACTCAACTACTGTATATTTTAATTAAAATACAGGAGCCTACTCTTAAATAACATTATCCTTCATAAACTTAAGTAGAATTGAGGATACTACCTATTTACATTTAATACCTAAATTAAAATATAATAAAACTAAATAGTAAACGGCAAGCTGTGAAGAAATATGGTAAAATTCTACATAATTGCAGCTAACAGGCAATATTTAAATCAAATAATAATAAAAGTAATTATCTACATATATAGATATGTATCAAATGGAGTATTAATATTACAACACCCTTAACGTTCTAAAATAGCAGTATATGCATATTTTTTCGATAATTGCGAAGATTGCTTTCTTAAATTAGCCAAGCATAAAATTAAATGGTATCCAGTCTTTTTCCTTGGTTGTATAATAAGTTATTTATGCTATAATTTTTGCCTCTAAACTGTTCACTCTACCATATTTGAGCGTTTTATTAGTTATGCCATTCTATCTAGATTTAATATATGCTTCTGATAGAATATTATACACATCCTTAACGCGAACAGTCGCAGCAAGACCTCGTTAAAGTTCTTCTCTATACATATTTCTATTTTTTTAATTATAGTGTTTTTTTTTGTATATTTTGTCAACTGTGTTTGTATTATGTATATTCCTGTTTCTGTAGGTATATAGTACCGGACAAAATTTAAGGAAGCACTATAATGTGCTTGATTACTAAAAAAAAACTTTTAAATTTGTTGCAAAATTATTGGCTATTGAATTTATAAATAAAAACAATAAATATCCATTTTAAATAGCAAAATAAACAAATGATTCTGTTTATAGTTTATATTATTCGTGTGACAAAAAAATAAGGAATGTGTAAATCGTCGATATTTTATTTTAAACATTTTGTTAAAAATATTTAGTACAATAGAAATGTTTAAAGTGGTATAAGCGTTTATAACGGTGCTAGAAAACACTTTCTTCAACAGACATAAAATTTAATCAACGACTATAGACAAGAAATAAAAGAAATTGCCAATTTGCAATGGTGTGAGCAAATCTGTTGTTTCGCGACTTATTTCCAAATAAATAGTATGGAGGAGTAAAGAACATCCAACATTATCTGCCCCTCAAATTCGACAACAATTTAACATCGGGGACTAAAAACGAAAGATACGAAATTTTTTCATTTTCGTTTTTTGTTTCCACCAAAAAATTATCGCTTTACTTTTCTTGAACCAATATTAAATAACGGTTAATATCGTTTGTAAATACATTTTAATAAATACAATATAACCCCGATCATCTTAATAATATAAATGTATTTCATGTATGTGTAATAATATGTATCCAAGTTAATTCATTTCGCCTTTAAATTATAAAACAATGGTTTGGTTATTTTGTTCTTCTTTAAATTTTACCAAATTGTTAATCAAAATAATAAAGTTAATTATTGTTTAAATGGTTAATTTAAAAAAAAAAAGTTAAAATCGGTAAAAACGATTAATAGAAATTATTAATTTTGAACGAAAAACAAAAAAATCCGTTTTCGTTTCCATTTTCGTTCTTTTAAATATTTCAATTAAATTCGTTACTTCTTTTTCGTTTCGTTTCCAGTCCCTGTTTGTTTTTTTGTGTACTAGAACAATAGAAGACCATAAGATAAGCATCATGTCGGCTCAGAACCGGAGAGATGGTATAATGTTTTCTTTAGAGACGAAACTAAAGTTAATATTGCAAATAGCGATGAGATATTCTATATTCGATTATATAAGAACAAAAAATTATATCCTTAATACACAGTGAAAACTTTGAAGCATCATCGAGGTTGTATATACGTTTGGGGCTGTTTCTTACATTTTGGAATGTGCCCATTAAAACATATCAAGTCAAAAAGGACAGGCGCTATTTATAATGCCATTTTAGGAACTGTAATGTTGCCATGTACAGAAGATGAGATGCCATTTAGATAGATTTTTTGAAACCTAACGATCCCCCTCTTCATACTAACACCACTGTAAAGCAAAGGTAAGAGAGCAAAAATATTAATATTTTAAAGTGACTATCTCAGTCAACGGACTTAACTCCGAACAAGCATATGTGGGGTGAATTTAAAGGTGAAATGCCATCGCAAACTTTAAAAAATAAGGATGTTTTTTATAAGAAATTTCAAGAAATATGGAGTAGTATTTCACTAGATGTAATTGACAGACGCAGATGCATTGTAGTCATTCGCCAAAATGGCTATGCTACTACATAATAACACATTTTTTTTTTTTTTAGTTTTTACATTTTTATGAATTTTTGTTCTGTACCGCAAATTTTGTCACAGGGACCATTACAAAATTCAATAAATAAATTCGCATTATGAACAATATTAAGATTGATTTTCAATTTCCTATTATAAACTTAAAAACTAATAAGTAATTATATATACTTTTCCAATAATAGGAAACAAAATATTACATAATGAATATACATGCATAAATATTTGTTGGTTCCTTAAATTTTGTCCGGTACTGAATGTATTGCTTCGTATATTAATTATACAATGTGGGGTTTAAGTAGACATTTAAAAAAGCATGTTCCCAATATTATTCTGACATTTTTTGCAGTGGTGTGTGTATGTTTGCATGATTAATTTGCAAGGCAATAAAACTGCAAACGTAAAGAAAAGCTTGAGGTTCTATATCAATAGAAAATTAGAAACCTTTCAACTGTTCTTTCAGCATAATAAGCGTAATTTTCCTTCCTACAGGAGAATATGTAATAATAGATGCAATTAAGGTATTTCCTTGTAATAATGCTTGAAAAAATGGATTAAAATAATCTTATTAGTACTGTGTACATACGTGGTATACAACTATATAAAGGCTCAAAGACAAAAACTATTAACGCAGTAAAATATGATGCCAGGTAGGGTAAGATTTCCTCTTTAAAATTGAGGTGCAATTATAATACATAAGCCCAATGTTTTAAAATGCGCAGGACCTTAACTTTAGTGTGTTAACCATTCGTAATTTCTGTAGAGCGCGTATTTTTCATACTCTTAATGGTCATGTTAACAAACACAACTTTTAGATATTATATTTAAATTGTAAATGTAGTACGCTCTCAGGTTTCCTAATCATAAACAATATGATTCCCTGTATATCTATTACACCAAATTAAGGCTCGGTCTGGTACACACGATCACTGATACTGCTGTTCCATGATAACTATAGTAACTATAACTACATGCTCTTGCTAATCCCTTTCGCGGTGGGCACCACCAGCAATACGCAATCTCTACTTCCCTCTATCTTTGAAAACTTCTATAGCTTGTACTAACTCTATGCACTTTGTCATACATATCCTTCTCTTTCTTCTACTTATTATCTGTCTAGTTTCCAGAATCTCACCATTTTTTTTCCAGGTCTACCTGCACTTCTCACACCCTACGCCACACCTGCAAATGTCTGTTTTATAGCTCTTTGCTCGCTTATTATTTCTTAACACTCAGTTTATCTCATTACATCCTTTACTGTGTGATCCGTCATACTAGCACTCGTGTCATTAATTAAACATCCATAAATAAATAACTCCATCAATTCTTCCCTTCTTATATACGTTTCTAAGACAGTTCGTGCCCGTTGAATTTATATTCCTCCTAAGTGGTTCCCGTTTGTTGAATCAAAACGCTCTTATATATAGTCACTTTAGCCTCTTTCACAAATCCTTTATTCATTATAATCATCTACATGGGGCCTGCTTACTTTCCGAACCGCATTCAGACGTTTTCAACCACCAAACATATTCTACCATCCCTTGAATATGTGCTTCGTAGGTATGAAAACTTGGCCATTTGCTTAACTAAGTACTTCTTACACTAATTGCTCATTTTGTTCTCACTGTTTCACTCTTAAACATCAGTGTTTTCGTTTTAACAACGTTAATAGCAAGGTCCATCCTTTCTGTTGCTTGTGAAATCTTATTTTTGCCGAAAGTAACTCTTCAATATTTTCACTTAATATCAGTGCATGTTCTGCATACATTAAAACATCCACTTTTCTATTACTGACTTGTACTCCCTCCTTGTCCATGAAAGCGTCACGGATAGATTTACTAATAAAAATATTAAATTGCCAAGGAGATATCACGCATCCTTATCTAACGGCTTTGTCTTATTTTAAACAATTCAGTCATATCTTCATTTATCTTAATAAAGTGTCCTAACAAGAGCGGAATATTTAAATTTGACGCCATTTGGCTGCTGTGCTTTGACAGTCAAACCATTATGATAGTTAGATGGTAGGCAGTCCGCCATTATTAAAAATGGTTCGCTATTCGACACAAATTGCTTTCTTATTGTTAAACATTATTTTAAAAATGGTGAAAGTTTGACTGCCACGATTCGCAAATTGCGTCCAATTTTTGGTAAACAAAATGTTCCAAGTGCCTCTACTGTGTAGAGAATAATCGAAGATTGGGCCGATTACTGATATCAGACCATCGACATGTGTTCGTCCAGGGCGTTCAGCAGAAAACATCACGGCTGTTTGCAAAAATGTGGCCGAGAGTCCGGGATCATCCATTCGGCATCGTGCTCTAGACTTGGACATTTCAAGAAACACTGTGCAGCATATGCTCAGGAAAAATTAAATAAATATAAAAAATTGCCGTATTTGGAGTGACGAAAACCCACATGTGTTTCATGAGAAGGAAATGAATCTCAAAAGTGTCACTGTTTGGTGTGCATTTTATGCTGGAGGCATTATTGGATCTTCTGGATCTTTCCCATGGCTTTCAAACGTATGGTGACCGCTTCTCGTGTTACATTTAATTGATCCGCGAGTTGTTGCATTTTAGTGTCATCCTCATCCAACATTGTAAGCAGTTCGGCTTCTTCAAACTTTTTCGGTGATTTTCCACGTTCTTCGTTTCTCACATTAAAATCACTCAAAGCACTGTGATTTTCCAAGAGCATGCTCACCATAAGCTTCGACAAACATTCGATGCGATTCCGTAGCAGTTTTCTTGAATTGGTAACAGAAAATCAGTACTGTCCGCAAATCGTTGTTTTCAGGCACAAAATTCGAAATGTTCAACGCTATGAAAAAATATGTTGTATGAAACTTGTATTGTTGTGAGTTAAAAATCTTTGAGAAACGTAATCACAAGAAAAAGGCGCCAATGACGCGGTTTGACAGTCACTACATTGACAACTGGAGCCATCTATGAGCAAATTCCGGTTTCATATTTACAGACCTGATAACTTTTAAGATAATTATATTAGTACCTTAGCTGCCTTTCAACGTTGCGCACATAATGTGTTAATTTGATATTTGCAGTATTTGCTCTTTTTCTTTCTTTTCCGCATTAGCGCAATAGTGGAGACAACCAAAAAGTGATCTGTATCGCATTCGATCCTCTGTATACTCTAGAGTCTATAACAATACCTCCCAACCTTTAATTGGAAACATTACTTTCACCTCTCACCTCTAAGTATATTTGTTTACTTCTTTGTGTCTGTATCATGAATTCGAAACGAACAAGCTCCTCTCCAAAGAGATTTATATCACTCACCGACTATTTTCGTTCGTTGTTCCACGATGATGCTTTAATTTTCCCTAGCAACAACATTATATCGCTAGGGCAGTTCTGGTTTTGATGTTGGGTAAATTACGGCGCTTCTTGTTGAGGGATGCCCCTTTATATCGATGAATGAGAGCTCGTGCAGGCATTCGAAGATTGCTTACGTAAAAAACTACTAGATGAAAAATGACTGCAGAGACACATCTAAGAATATGAAGATATATTTTACATTATTGGTCTTCATAAAGGTATTGTACTTTTATTGAACCTATAAAACTATTTCAGATCTGCTGCCATAGTGAGAATTATTAAGGCAATAAATACTCTCGACCTTTAAAGGGATATAAAGTTGTTACGAATTCAGTTATTTTTTATATATATATATATATATATATATATATATTTGTATTTCTTTTTTAATGACAATGCAATTTCGTGAAATCGTGCAATTATAAATTTTCTGTGACGTAACTATTAAAAAAATACAAAAACTAAGTTTATAAGCCTATGAGTTTGGACGCAGAATATTTAAACTCTGGCGTTTGTAGTCGATGATAGTATATAATATACACCCTATATATAGCTATTGTTATTATATTGGTAAATGGTTTATTGTTAGAAAATATATTGAACAATTTGGAGTTCTTCTTTTTTTCCAAAAATTTTGTTAATATTAAATATCGCATTTTTCTTTATTCATGGGGGGCCCTTATGAACAGTACTTGTAATTCAATAATTTTTGGAATACATTTGAATTTTGTTAGCACGATAATTAAAAAAAATGCGATTACTTAGAAACGTTTGGAATATAAAGACGTGAGTTTATTTTGGTGTACTGAAGTAGATAGACTGTGGGGGGGGGGCATCGATTTAATTTTTAAAATTAAAAGTGTTTTGACTCTCCATTTTTTGGTAGTATTCAAAAGTATTAAACATTTCTTTACATACAACGTATAGGGTGATTCACTGTCTGTTGACCCCCCACCCCCCTTATCTCCTCTTTTATTGTAAGAGTTATGAAAAAAGGTAAATACAAATGTTGTAGGGTTTCATTTATATAATTTTTAAATACTACTAGAAAAACTATTGCCTGCATAGGTCACGAGATATAAGAATGGAGGTGATATTTTTATATTTTTATATTTTCTCTTAGATCCTTTTTCCCTGATTTAAAATACATAAGGGTTAAACGGTCTAGCTGTAATAGTATTTGACATATCGGGCCTTGAAAATGGTCTAAATATGCATTATTTTAAAGCTCGCTAGTGACAGAAGACTTTGGTTGATGATATATGACAACATTGTTTCTTTATTACCATTGTTGTTATTTGACATTGTTAGTATTATTTCATAAAAATGATTTACAAAGAAGCCGAAAAGTTTGAAAGAGTTTCCCATTGTTTAAAAAACAATAAAAATAAAAAAAAACCGCTAGAAGATAGTGTACAGCATTATACCCAAACTCCCAACTCCCAGTGTACCCAGTACCAGTACCAGGCAATCGTTTTTTAGTAGTATTTTGATAAAACAATATAGATGAAACCATACAACTTTTATATCTAACTTTTTTATAGCTCTTCTAACAAAACAGTTAAGGGGGGAGTCAAAATCTAGTGAATCACCTTGTACCACAAAGGAATCATAGGAAGTAATGAGAAGTATTATTTCATTTTAGAATTTAAACTGCAAGAATTTTTTTCGATTGTGGTAGGCTTTATAATTCTCTACTAGTTTGAGGAAATAATTCAAATTCAAAATGTATTTTTTATCTTCTTCCAATATTTTTGATATTTCTGTATTTAAAATATACTTTGCTTTGAAGTTTGATTGATAACATGTTTTAAAATTATTTTAAAATTAAAGAAAATATTTTATTTTACATTTATAGAGAGAATAATAAAATGTATGTTATTTTATTGAGTAATGTAGTGGAGAAAGTTCTATGATAATCACATTTCACAGTTTTTGTTTTTTACTTAAATTCACGTACATGTATTGGAGTATACTCAGTGATTCTAAAATCGGAGTAGTTATAAGACTAAACGTATTTTCATCTGAGCAGTTATCGTTGCAAAAGGTAATGAGGTTACCGGTTGAATTAGACAAATTTGGTGCGAAATGCAAGTAGCATTCTTGATATTATCTGCAATTTTAGATAAAAATTGTGTCGAGCAATTTTAAAATGTTTTTCTTCTTGTTATGAATTATGTGTTCCTATGGTAACTTTTATCTTTTTTTTTGATTAAACTATATTTTAATATTCTAAATTTAAATATTATATTATACAGTTAACACTATTTATAAACCTTGCAATACCACATGGTGTAACACTTTAGCTGCCATAAAATGATTTCTTAGATCCCAAAATAAAAATTGTATGGACAAAAATGATAGTAGCGGCCATGGATGTGTAAAATTAGGTCATTGCTTCAAGATGTCAGTAAAAGCGACTACGTTTATCTTACTCTTTCCAGCGAAATTCACTTCCTCAATTCCCGAATGCTGCAGAATTAGCGTAACCTTAAAAATTCGCAGTTTCTATCAATTTTTTGTCTCTTTTTTGATTATATTAATAAAATTCACTATAAAACAAGTTTCTGGGGCAAAACGAATATATTGCTATTATTCATGCGTGGATACACATTGCGACATACGTTGGCGTATTGTCGCGCAATATTTAATTGACCGATGGATATGTTGCCAGAAACCGATGAAGCAACATAAATCCTCACTCTCGTTTAGATCTGATGTATTGCGACTCTCATTACTTATAACTTCATGCTAGTAGTCTGCCCAATTTTATACATTTTACATGGTCAAAAAATCATTAGTTCTTTTAGACGTAAATAGTTGGTGCAGTCAGAGGTATTCAACAAAAGTTTAGTCATAACTATAGAATATTTGTTGTTACAAAAGCTAAAATAAACCCATTCCCATTGAATGAATCGAGTATTTATACAAATTCCAATGACCTAGACCTAGGCCTTCAATCTTGTTTGAGATAAACAGTTTCACAACACATGTATGTTATCGCTCTGGATGTTTTTGTTTGATCAATTGCGAAAATAATTTCATCTGTTATAGGTTGTGGTTGTTGAGATTATATCTGTTTTACGTATATTATCTATTATTAGCAGTGTTTTAAAAACACTGCACAACAATTATCAAGTCCGTATGTGAGCCTGAAAAAATTTCTGGTGTGATTCAAGTCATATCTAATCGAAAGTTTGTTAACCTCAATTCGAAGGTCTTGTATACATATTTTATGATTTGTTTTTACGTTTTCTGTATATTATTAAAAAAAAAATATTCTAATCGGGAATTCGTTTTAAATTCATTTTAATTATACATCAGGGTCATGGTTCTTGTATAATTTGGATGTCTAGTGGACACTGATTGAAAAAACATGAATAGGTAGAATACAAATGTAATGGGTATGAGTTATGGGGTAATATAAGAGCATGCTGTGATGGTTTTAAATTTCAAATGTATAAACAAATCATGACAGTTGAAGATAATTTATAGAACTCCCTATTGTGCTGTAATAGCCTTAAAGTTCAGTAAAGTTATAACGGAAACCTTATCCTTTCATACTGCGGTATTCCTTGTAGGAAAATTCATTTGCATCTATGTTTGAGTATATAATATAACCAACATTTTCGACAACATTTCTAGTTAAGAGAGCAACTTAAATTCAGTCGACTTTAGTAAAATTAAAGATACACTCGCACCGATTTAAATATCGCAAATATCGGTATTTTTTAGGTTTGAAAACAATAAAGTCTTTTTTTATGCGGTAGATACGTTCAACAGAAAACCGCATATAAAGCAATCGCTAAAAAAACTTTCTTATCCTATGTTATAAAATTAGGTAAAAGCAAGTTAAAATAAACCAAAAATCTCATAAAGAAGGTACCTATATGAAAATTCAGGTAAATAAGAATACATAAAAAACATGAGAATGTTTTAATTTTGCTATGATGATTTTACTAATTCCTTATGCAGTTCACGATATCCAGAGATACAAGTCCTTAGCTTACGTAGGAATTTAAAGGTTCGTTCAGAAAAAAAAAAGATTTTCCAATTTACTACAAAGTTAGAGACCTTCTCGAATTGTATTTGCAGTGAGGGGGGTAAGTTCTTTTTCCACTTCACTATCGTTTTCTGGATTTCCGACGGTATCTAATCGTATACCAATAATATCATCATTATTTAAGGCATTATCCACAAGCAATTCGTCTACAGCATTTCAGCTAATATTGTCGATGTTTGATTTGTTGCATTGTTTGCAACACATCCAGTCCAAGCTGCTTTCCAGCAGGCATTTAAAGTTCCTGGACTTAGTTCAGCGATAGGAAAACTTTAATTACAGTTATTGACTCATTTTCCAGTTTATCCAAAATAAATTGATAAGTGCGCTTAAAGTAAATATTTTTTAAAACTGCCTTGATCTAATGGCTAAATAATACCTGTTGTATTGGGTGGAAAAACACTATCTGCACATTTGTATGTTCTACCATAAATGCAGATGCCTTGGTGCAGTATCAACAATTAATATAACTTTAAAATTGAGTGCTTTCTCCTTATATGTTTCAAGTTCTGGTACACAGTAAATACAACAGTTGTCACCCAGGCCTCTTTATTAGTCATCCAATGTACCGGTAGCTTTTTTAGATCTTTGCTTTTAGCGCGCGTGGTCTATTTATTAGGAGGGGTTTCAACATTCGATTTCCTGATGCATTGCTACAAAATAACAATGTTACTCGATCTTTGGCCGCTTTAAAGCCGCTTTCTTTTTTCTTAGACTTTGCGATATAAGTTCGACTACAGCATTTAACACTAGATCGGGGCAATATCCACCATCTTCAATAATTTTGTTTAACTTTTCAGGAACATTTTTGGCTGCTACTTCATCTGCTTTTGCAACCTCACTTGTAATATTCACGTTATGAAATGCATTTCTTTATAAAAATCAGTTAGCCATCCTTTGCTAGTCGAAAACCATCATGCCCGGCCGCTATTCCTATTTTGTTTTTGTTTACTACCTTGTACAGTTCCGCTCCTGTTACTATTTCGTGATTGTCGTCATTTCCTTGTCCTACCTCCCCTACCTCTTATTTTTCTTCTTCTTCATCTGTACTTCTATTATCTACTCCTAGTGTTTCTTGGAAGTACTCCTTCCATCTGTTCATTATGTCTGATTGAAGATCTATCTAGATTAAAAATTTAGAACAGTTTTGTGTTTTCTATCCAAAATATGTAGATTTATTCAGAATAAATCCACTTACAACTTCGTTAGTCAGCCTGAGAAACGGAAGTAGATGACTTCGATTGCTTCATCTGTTCGTAAAAGCGAATATATTTTTGTTTAATTAAATAACCACTTATAGGAATTTCTCTTTGAGATCTTCAATCCCAATTACGAGCGCTAGCTCCGTTTTTTTTCTAATAAATCTCCTGAGTACGATGATAATTTGGCACTTAGTTTTGTGACAGAAATGACCGATTTTCTTATTGCGACTTCAGACTTTTTAATGGATCTGATAGTAGATTCACCTAAACAAAAATGTTTATCAATTGCTGTAGATCCTCGTCCTTTTGCCAAATTATATGGAAGGAAACTGCCAGGTGAACTGTCCGTCTAGGAAGAAAGCACATGTATCGGGCGGAAAACAGAAATTGCCTTATCGTCTGGTGAAAATAAAAAAGTACCTCATAAATAAATGTTGTGTGTATAGTAACTATCAAGTATGTACGTGGAGTGGATAAGCGATGATATTTAATAAAAAAAAAACAAAAGGTTAAGACATTAAATCAAACACCAAGCCGTAATTGTAAAATAAACAAAATTAGTGATAAGTAACAGGACAAAAATACGATAAGCAGCAATTTTACGCCCAATCCAGTGATTACGTGTACACGAAAAATAACAGTTTTGATCCTTAGAAGGGAAGGATTTCGTTGTAAGGCACTTAGCGTAGTTCAACTGTACCGGTCTCCCTTGTAATCCCGGGAGCTATAGTCCAAAATTAAATTTAGGTTAAAACAGGGAATACAATTGATTTGCCAACTCTCATCATGGAAGTGAATCTTGATGGTATGTTTCTTGCCGTTTTATGCGTGCTCAATTTTACCGGTCCGCTTTGCAATCCCGGGAGCTGTTCAAAAGCCAGACTTGAGTCAACTGAAAGTGAACGGAAGTACAAGAAAGTACCAGTTAGTTTCTTAGCTAATCAATGAACAAGATTAATAAAATTTTAAATGTGGTTTGAGGAGAATATGGGCAGATTAGAAATGCGCATTAAGAATAAATTGACAATTGACTATGAAAGAGTTGTAATAAAGCTACACCGTCAAATTTTGACAATTCCAATTTTTACGCATCAACTGCTAGTGCTGTCGAGTATTGACGATAATCGATTCGTCGATTAATCGAATATCCACGATTACCAAAATCGATAGTCGATTTTTGACTAGTCGATTAATGGACTATTCGCTTAATAATCAGTTAGTTGATTGTGTACCTAATAATAAATTAGTCGATTATCTATATAATAGTCGATTATCTATTTAATAGTAGATTAGTTGATTATTAAGTAGTTATCAATTAGGGAACATAAAAGTTTTGACTTTTAATTCTTCTAATTCTTTTTCAAGGACCGGCGTATTTTCTGAAAATTATCAAATTTAACAATTTATAAAACAATACATAATATACATACATAGTTAAACCATCAAGTGCATCTGTACGTGCTAAAACGGCTATTTAAAATTGTGATTTTTATCTATTACACAAGCTACAACAGGAAAAACACTTTATTGTTGAAGTTGAGGCAACTTCTAATTCTTTTCGCTTTAATAAATTAATATTATGTTGTTTCAGATGAGTATATACGAAATATGAAGCCCACTTGTTGACCCGTCACTAACTTTAATAACTTTTGAACATTTGTTCTTGTCTGCGTATAGGTTATATGACCATACTGAACTCTTGTCATTTGCTTTTCTGTGATCTTTAAAATTGATATTATGTATTCTGTATCACATACGTGTATGGCTGTGATCTTTAAAATTGATATTATGTATTCTGTATCACATACGTGTATGGACAACATGTGGGACTCCCCTACATACCTGTGAAAATACTTGACTTACCATGTGGACACGGAATTCAGATTACAGTTATATTTTGGTATACGGTTTGTTAACACACTTATTCAGAAACACCGAGGGGCGTTCCTTTGGGTGGATGTAAGTGTGCTGTGGAACGTAGATGTACAGTTATGTACGTGGATATGAGTGGATGTACTTTTAAACTGAAAAATCAAAAGATGAGAAGGATCTAAGCCACTGACTAATCGAAACTGATTAGTCGACCGGCAACTAATCTAAATCGATTAGTCGACTGTCGACCATTCTAAATGGACTAGTTGACCGACTATTAGAAATCGATTCGATTTCTTTCGATTAGTCAATTATTGGCCAATATAAAAATTAATAGTAGATGCATCAATTATCTTTAGCATCACTACCAACTACTACTCCACAAACAATGCTTAAAGTTATTTGACGTCTTCAGTTTTGTATTTATAAGAATAAACTGCGTGTAATGATAAAATGATAATTAACTGTGGAAAGATTAAATACATCAAGTAAATGTGGAAATACTGAAGAATAAGATATGATAAAAACGCAGTAATAAAATTAAAATGAAGTAGAATTGTTTTGTAAATTATGTATGGCCAATATAAAAATTAATAGTAGATGCATCAATTATCTTTAGCATCACTACCAACTACTACTCCACAAACAATGCTTAAAGTTATTTGACGTCTTCAGTTTTGTATTTATAAGAATAAACTGCGTGTAATGATAAAATGATAATTAATTGTGGAAAGATTAAATACATCAAGTAAATGTGGAAATACAGAAGAATAAGATATGATAAAAACGCAGTAATAAAATTAAAATGAAGTAGAATTGTTATGTAAATTATGTAGGAAACAGTTAAGAAGAAGTTTATGAACTTATTCTAAGTTTTAAAAAAAAGCATAATAAATTGAATTATAGAACTACTTGATGGAGTAACGACGTGTTTACGGTTTACAATTCGACTATCCATGCTTCGTCTGTATTTTATACACGTGGCAGAGAGATCACATTAAGCATACCGGGTAAAAAAAGAATTTAAGTTACCTTGCCAGAAAAATAAACATGAAATTCTCCGTTTAAAATAGCTACTAGCAAAATATTAAATTAGTTATAAATAACCGGATTTCATTATATTATACGTATTTCAAATACATGAAAAAGAGATTATAATGTATTGTTACAGAAATGATATTAAAATTTATAAATATTTGCACACCGTAGTGAAATATAGGGAAGCAAATAATCATAAACAGACTTTAATAATAATGCTGGATGTCTGATTCAGGTTCAATATCTGATTTCTATTACGTAGCTCCTTGAATTCGAAGAACTTAATGGAAAAAGTGCATTTGTTTCAAATCTGTTACAAAGGGAAAACATTAAAAGCAAAGCTTCTACGGTTTAGTCGTCTGTATAGGAATACGCCTATTGATTTCGTCGAGCATATTATATACTGAAGCAATTAGAGAAATATTGCAGCAAAAATACATCGTTGAAGATTGTTCCATTAGTTGGGAGCTTTTGAAACATCTCTCTCTACCTCCCGAATTTCCTGCTCCACTCTTCCTAACGAAGGCTTTATTTCAGCTTTCTCGCAGAAGTGGTGTAATCCTGATCCATCTCTGTCAGTACAATTCCCCTAATTATGGGCCAGCCAAAGGAATACCCCGAGGGAATATATCGGGCTCTCTCTCTCTCTCTTGCACTAATGGCAGCCACTAGTCGACCAAGCGAACCAGTAAACGTTATTGTATTTTAGGAACACATGTTTTAGCTGACATTTTCGAAGCCGGAACCTTTATTTTTGTGAACATTTCCCTTTGTTTGGGGGAAATAAAATAAAATTCGACCGATTTATGTCTACGGGTCAGCAAACAGTAGCAGAATAATACCTCTTTATGTTGAAAATAGGTCTATTACTGTTCTGAGTTGGAGGAACGTTTATTATATATGTATTGAGTCATTAGCCATGCACTTCTGCTTCTCTCAATGCTCGTTATTGTTTTCCTTCTCATACAGTTTGGTTGGTTGGCTGTTTGCATCAGCAATGTGTGGCATATAAATATTTAAACGACAAACCGCTTCCCGGTCCAGACAGACAATCGGTTATTAAAGCTTGCCTACAGAAATTAAACAGAGGGGAGACGGTTTATGATCAAGAATGTCTCACACCTCTCTAATAATGCAATTGTTAGTAGAACATGAGAACAAAAGATAATTTGCTGTGTGAATTAAACTTCCTACAGCACGTAGACCTGTTAAATGTCATATATTTCGAAGCCAATACATCTTTTTACTTCCTACTTCCATTCTTCCTTTAATTCCTCGCCCAGTCATCTACTTATTTCTCTAGAACATCTGAAAAATTCATATTGTGAAAACGGTTACCGACTTGCGTTTTCTTGGAAGTATACATATCTAAGCTTCTTCCAGCCGGAAGAATCCCCATTGGCCCTTCGCTGGAATCTTCTCAGCCAATACGATATAGGTCAGCGGAAATAAGCCTCATTTGCCTTTGGCCGAAATTCTCTACCATATAAATTTCGGCGGATCAGTGGTTTATATTCAGACGATACCTAGATTTTTTGAGAGCTGCATGTCCTGATAATGTGTTTCTCAACAGTGGACGAAACGTCGGCAAAAAGAAAATCCAACATGCGTTTATTACATATTTTACTTAACAATTATGAAATATTAAGAAGACATTATTTTTATGGCTTCTGTTCATTACCTGTATCAGCAAAATATCACCTCAACATATGCTCTGTAAGTAATATTTAAACTTTCCGCAATATAGGTCTTACTACATACTATACAGATTTCATTATGTATATTGTTGCTTGTACCATAATTAAGAAGATAGGTATGGGTTTTCAATATTAATATTTTAGTTTCCTCTTTGACTACTTATTATTTGACATCTGTTAGATTTATATCACTAATTATGAGTATTTACGTTGTTTTGACATTGAGAATATGGCTGCATATTGTTTAGTCTCTATAGAAAGTTGGACCACTGCATAATCAGATCACAATAATGTTTTTTTTTTTTCCGGAAAGCACATAGAGTATAGTAATTTTATTAAAATGCTGGCTGGTTCCCGTATGCATAATGTGATCCAATTTACCTATATCGGCTGAGTTTCGTTTGGTTATTGTAAAAACGAATTCCACTTATCAGCGTTCACAACCAAATCTAGCACCCACACAATTTGTGCCTGGTTTACTCGCATTGTTTTAAGCTGCTCCCGAAAACGTTTAGGAAAAATTGGGGAATTATAATTTCTAACCATCTTTAAATTTGGTAGACAATGACAGTTCCTTTAAAACGTCATTAAAAACAAAAGAGTTCAAAACTTCTACCACTACTTTTGGATTGGATAAATCTTCTTCTCCATAATTCATCTTTTATTTTCTTTAAATGCTGTTAGTAACCGTACATGTGCCGACTATAAAAACTTTGGTTAGAAATGGGCAACGACATTAAAGATGACGAATTTCGCAAAAAGATAAAACAAATTCAACTTTTTGCGGCTTCGCTATTTTCATAAAACATTCGGACGAATATTTCCCGCCTTTAAATTTAAAATGCAAGAGCCAATAGGAAACGTTCCGCAATTTGGATTTCGCAATTCCACAAGTATGAGGACGTACCTTTAAGCGCGCTTTAAAGCATTAATTCCCATCTCAGGTCGTTACACTACGCGAAAACATCATCTTCTGTGAGTCAAGCTGAGCTTAGATCTGGGATTCAGTTTCCGCGGACAAAGTTGGTTGGCTACGTTTCAAAAACGGCCATTCTAACTAGCCAATGAGAGAACGCTGATGTATTGGCACTGCTTCGGCGGCGTCGACGCAACTTATCTTCCGTTGTACAACACATTTTAGCGGTCTTATATATAAGACTTTAACGAGTTCAAACGCACCGGTACAATTAGTGTTTTTTTTCGCATTGAACAGCCAGCAGGGTCCCAAAATTCAATGTGTATGCTAATCAACGATTTGAAATATATTTTGCCGGCTGGTATTCTATTCCAACGGGCCATTTTCGTTTTCCAAATTACATATGGGACTCGACTTTAGAAGACAATCCAATAGAATATAATTATTTTGTTGCAAATATAACGTAGCGAATTCTGTTTCGTGTAAATCGAGGTGCATTTCTTGTACGCAACGCGAGTAAATGTTTTCGCTTACCTTAATTCCAATATCTGCAGACGTGTATGTATGGGTTTCAACAACTGCAGAAGTGTGTGTGTGTTTGTGTGTATGGGCTCTTCTCCTGCTTTATATTAGGGTCGGATTAGGAATGTGGGTAAAAAGATTGATTTGAGTGTTTCACACATTCGTATTTTAAACAAATATTTAGTAAAGTAAGTACATTAATATTATTAATTCTGCATACCGGAGCTGTGCAAGATACTTATAAAATGGATATACTCTTTTAAAAGAATGTAGATTGTTCAATATTGCGACCAAAATTACGTCGACACTGGGAGTTAGAATATGAGAAATGTTCTATTGAAAAATACAACATGAACAGTTGTGTTTGAAAACTGAATATGAGCTGTTGTGTTTTAGAACTGAATATGAATTGTATTGGTTAAGAATTTAATGTATACTGTTATTTTGTTGAAGTTCTATGAACGACTACCCCCAAATTTCTGGAATTTTTGGAATTTTCACATTGGAAAGAAGAAAGTTTGTTCCTTATCTTACTGTAGATAATAGGTCCAACATATGCCGATTGTTCCAGAAATGACGCTCGTGGTACAGTGAGGACAAGAATATCCGCTGTAAAAGTATGGATCCTAATGTTCATAACAAGTTTTGGAGTAAACCGGTCGCAGGTTTGACGGCGCATGCAATTAAATTATTCTGCTAACATTTGGCAGCACAATATGTATATCTCAAGCGGATGAAATTGAAAATTGACGTAAAATCCCATCCTACTGGATATGGTTTGAGTAGTGTTGTTACAACAAAGTCGTATATACACAATCATTCGATTTCATCATTTATTTATGTAGAAGAACCAGTATAAACAATAAAATCAAGGACAAAACAAGATTCGACATCGCACAAAACAAAAAATTTGATGTCAAATCTTGTCCGATTTGTTGAAACGTACTGCTTGAAACTAAGCCTTCATTTACAAGGTACAGCACTCCCATCGATACAAAAATCTTTGAATGGTTGCATTATTGCTTTGATCCGGGTCCTTAGCATTTCGATAATTGGTCTTATTGTCTGAACTTTACCGCTTTCCCGTTGCTCATTATTTTCAGAAAAGTGAAACATCCTTAGCAGTAACATATGCTGAGATCACTTTTCAAAAAAAATGAGTCCCAATAAGAGGATCTGTACACCAACAATCCTTCAAGTCATTTTTATTCTCATGAGTTTGTAGCATCATAATTGCAAGAAAAGTGTCGATCCATTTGTGTAATTTACTTTTTACTGCCGACTCTGTAGTGCTTACAATCAGTGTATGAAATTTATTTGTTTTGAACATTATGTGCATAATGAATGCTTCTAGTATCCCTGTAGCACTACATTCTAATCCTTCCCTAATATAAAGCACGAGAAGAGAAGCCCATATACACACACATCTGCAGTTGTTGAAACCCTTACATACACACGTCTCCAGATACTGGAATTAAGGTAAGCGAAAACATTTACTCACGTTTGCGAAGAAATTCACCTCGATTTACACGGGGTAGAATTCACACCATTATATTTACAGTTCACAGTGATCCTTTTAAGTAAACTCTTACATACAACAGTTTGCTCCTTCGCGCTTATAATTAACAACATTTTAATTCAAGCCGAATATGTACCAACATTTTGATCCTTCTAACCGGATTAGTATCAACATTTTGGTGCTTCGAGATGTATATAGCCAACATAGGTTTATCAAAAAAAAAAAAAATGAAAGGCGGAATTGAGATGCGAATTATAAAGAACATCATGGCTATAAAATGGCATTGTAAATGAGATGTATTTATGCTAACAATAATCCATAGACATACAATGGGAGATCCAGGGAAAGTTGATAATGAGACAGAAGAAGCAATTGTAAAACCAGGTTGTGTCATAGAATATAATCACAACATAGGGTTTGTAGAATGACATGCATAAGTTTTTCAGATACAACCAGAAAATCAATGAAATGGTTCAAGAAATTTTGCATTTTGCACCTTATGAATATGGCTGTACTTATATGTTTTGTTCTTAATGAAGACAATAACTGGTCCACAACTTAGCCTAGAGTTAGTGAGACAAAGGTGAACGTCACCTTCCTCTACTTGTACCTCAGACTACAGCTAAAGGATCAAGGAAACATAGGCAGCGGTATGTAAGAATACAACAAGGAGAGATAAGAGCGTGTATGGGATTCATGTGCCAATAATGTGACATGTGCACTGTTTGTACGTCCCTGTTTTGCAGATTATCATACCCTTAAACATTTTTAAAATAGTTAAGTTTTACAAATAAAATTAAATAGTCTTTATATCCGGTATTATATATATATATATATATATATATATATATATATATATATATATATATATATATATATATATAAAAATAAATTATA